>DWME01007819.1:0-12256 GCA_018244795.1 Parelbella ahira ahira
AAATGTTTCGTTAGTATTTATACACATGATTATACATACATAATATCTCCGCCACGACCTTGCTGCAAACGGCGGGAGCTTATGAGGACGGACCTCGTCCAGGTGCGAAACTAGTCGGGCCATTCCGAAAAACGTACGTGAGTTAAGCCGGTACACACTCGTATACAATCATGTGCTCTGTTTGGCTGTAACCAACATAAGCATGTATTTAAGAATCAATACATACTAATGCTCGTTACAGTTTAGTAGCACTCTTATTATCGTTAAATACGCTTTGCGTAGTTTAAGTCGTATGGCTGCGTTTTAATTTTCCTAAGACGATCTTATTATTGTTTGTTGGAGCAAAGAGTAAAAGGATAATTTACGTCGCGGAAGTGTCTGATTTAAATCCTTTGATGTTGTTTAATGTACGACCAGATAGCTATAGTTAAAATGTTAAGTGTACCAAGCGTTGTAACATTAACAGCAAGCATAATGACAGTATAAAACACCAGTCGTGTCGTATGAAATCTTTGCGGTGAGCAAAAGTTTATGGGTAATGACTCTGAACTGTCTGAACTGAATATATCATTTGACAAGGTCTGTACAACGGGACCAGGATAAGTTCTTGTATCCTTTTAATTCGGGATGCCGTATTAAAATCACCGAAAGCAGTCGTATACGCTGTTTTTAAAATTTAAAGTTAATATATGTCTTCTCTGTCAACCCCGTAATTGACCTGGCGTGAAGATATGTGTGTGTATGTAGTATATATGCAACATACAGTGTCTTATACAAACTAGGGGGGAAAATATAATGTTCTGTTAGCGTTGCTGATGTTATGTGCCTAATAATTTAATGATGACCGCTGTCCTGTTTTATTTCATACTAAATATTCATAAGGGTTCCAAGAAAAATTCTTTTACGATTTCTCATGTGTATTCTTTATTATTACTTAGTAACACAATGTCTCGACAAAAAGCTGTATTTTCACACGGTTTACAAATTAATAAAGTTATAACAACACCTTACACCGAGCGTTTTGCGCCTCACGCGACGAAGGATCGTAAAAAAATAAAATGGAGCAACGAAAATAAACGCAAGAAATACATTCTGTAAATAATGGCCAAGTTACCGGCAGCTGCGAATTGTTATCACTCTTTGTCTGCGGTTTGGTGGCTAAAATAAATGTTAGTACTTAATTTTGCTGTTTAGCAGCAGTATTTGTATCTGCTCTGCGGAAAGGTGCCGTATGCCGCGCTTAACACTTAAACGTTTGAACTTTAATATGAAAGGTAAAATATTTGTGAATTAATTAATCAATTTAAATACCTACGATACTTACATACATTTCATGCATTTACCAGAACATTAGTCGGTACTTTTATAATGTCAAAAGTGGATTATTATATTAGACTGCCTCGTTGGTCGAGTAGTCGAGTTGGTCGACGTGGTCGAAACCGTCGAATAACTGGTGACACGTGAGAGTGTAGGTACTACACTCCTCTGCCTAACCCTTCGGGGATTACAGACGTGATGTTACGTTATGTTACGCATTATAATATGTACATATTTTTATAAAGCCTGTGGCTATCTCAAAATTATTATAATATGTACTTAACTCGGTGTAAACGGCAATCATTACACACATTTCATGTAGGTATGTTAACTGGTATCAATGGTATCAATTAAAACATGTATTTCTAATATTCTACCAAAGATGGCACCACATGAAGGATATTTAAGCACGGGGTGCAAGTGTCTTAGATGTCATATATTTATTGTAAATATCTTATATTATAAATTTATATGTATGCGTCCATATTACACAGACATTTATTAACCTAACTTTTCCTTTAAGGTATATAAAAATATACGGAGAACATCTGATCGCATATGTCGAGCTTGGCGATTGCACTACGGTGCTCACAAATCAGAGTTATTATAAAAAGAAGAAAAGTATCAAGCAGTAGTGCGCACGCTGTCGATGTCGGCTCGCCGGCCAGCGAGACGATATTCGGAGCGGCGGTTCCCGGATCCTATAGGGACAGACATGCGTTATTTTACATAATGATACTTACATGTATATATATATATTATTTATATTTATAAAAGTTGTATACGTGAATTGCATTATATGTATATTATACATTCTAATTATTATAATACCCTCTCTTATTATGAGAGGAGACCTATATTCCAATAGTGGAATGATAAAAGGCTGGAAGAGAAAAAGAAGATGTATATACATATTTCTATTGCCATCTCTGTCAGCTTTGTAGAGAGCACTTAATGGAATTAACTTTTGATTCATAAATGCTAATTAAAGTTACAATAATGGTTTTTTTACAATATTTATTTCTTTCTACGATAACATTTAAAATTGGATGATGAAATTTGTATTTCATAATCATTAATTATTATTTTTTTAATTCATATTGGCGTAATGCAAAAATAGCGTTCGTTGCTCATACGTAGCGTTTTGTTTTCATAAATACCCAGCATGGATCCAGAATATCTAGATGATTTAAGTTTTTGCTAGCTACTTTCCTTTTCGAAAACATATTCAGCATTGCATCAGTAAGAATAGGGAAGGCCTAACTTAGCTTATACATAATGCGTCGCCTCGTAAAACTTGGAACAGTTCTATAAACTTTTCGTTATAAATAAACGGCCAAAATTATCCGAACTAAACACGTTTCACACGCTTCATTCGATAAGCCCATTAGAAATGTACATATTTCTTTTAACATTTATCGATATAACATCAATTAGCTAGTCGCAAATCAATAAATAACTATTTATCTGTGTGACTATTTTTTTAGTATCAATTTGTCCGTTGTAATATGCCGTAATATTTGTGTAACATTAGCATTTTTATATTTGGTTAGTTTCCGCTAGAATTTGTTAATCGGGATAGGTTCATTATTCATATACATTTGTATGTGAACAATGTCAAAGAAACGACAAAGGGTCAATGTGTACTATTGTCCACAACATTGCTCTGTAATTACATATGAATACGTAAATATAATAATAATAGTACCTACGTATAATTGAACTTATTTCATAAAAATGTATTTCTGAACTTTGTATTATAGAACAATAATATAGAGAATGCCATTAGGCATTAAGTACGCCCTTGTATCCCCTAGCATACGGTGTTACAAAAGGAATAAATAATTAGACAATGTAAATGTATATATGTTTGGGTTCTGGATATCATATATCAGGTAGCTTGCGTACCCGTTAGCTACGACACCATAAAAAACACTTTTAACTTTGGCAATACGGGCATCCGACAAAAACGATAGAAAACGAAAAATATGTGATAAATAGATATCGCTTTTAAAAGAAAGATATCGCTTTTAAATGATTACTAGACAACAAGAATCTGAATATTTATAGTTGCACTTGCAAGGGGAGATCAAGCCTCGCCTATCTTCATCAAATACCTACATGACATTGAGAAATCAGAAGTCTCCATAACTGCCCTACGAATATAAAGAGTATTTAACGTAGAAGTACTTCTGGTCTATATGAACAGAAATATTTGGCGCTGCAGTTTGTCTACCTCGTAAGAAACCCGGCGTAATAATACTATAAAGAATAGACCAATTAATGTAGCGATGAATATCTAGGGGAGGAGAACAGCGATAGAGGCGAACAGGACATACCGGGAAATAATAATAAATGTTGATCGTAGGAGGTTGGCAGAATGAAGTTGACTCGTAACAATAAAGTGTGGCAGTTTTATTGTTATAATATATGTGCCTGCATTAGGTCCACATAAAACATTGGCACTAAAACAGGACATCTATGGTCTGCTTTATTAGCGTAACGGTCTCGGTGGTGTTCAGCTAACAGTAAACATTATAAAACAACTTATTCGTGATTATTTATTGTAACAATAACACCGGCCTAGATATTTGGTTACGGAAACGGGAAAACCTTTTCTGTTATCATTAAGTCCTTTTAAGTGGGGTGACGTTAATTTTGCTTCACACTTCACATTGAAAGTGACTTTTAGACGTTTCTTTCTTTTAAACTAGCTCTTATACGCCGCCTTTGCTCGACGATCCGCGGTTCTAAGCGGAACCACAATACCCTATATAATTCTTAAAATTTTTAGGGCTTGCGAGATATTTTTTTAAAATTAACAGATATGTATCTAACATTTAAGCGACAGTTGAAATATAAGCGGATTTTGGCATTTTGTGTCAATAATAAGCTTATTTTGATAACAAATTGGTACAAAATTACATTGGTATTAATTTATGTGCTGTCACGGATTAAAAAATCGTATTTTTATGGCCTGACTAGTTTCAATAGAATTTATATTTAATTATGATAATGTATTATTCAATCTAAGCTTCGACCGCAACTTCGCTTACATATGATCAAAAATGGAAAGTGTGATTCTAGATCAATGCAACACTCATCTTGTCCTTTTTAACGACTAAGCTCGGGTCTCACAAACAGGAAGTTTCCATTTTATCTCTGTTTAACTTACGGATTGCTGAAGATAAATACAAGTGGCAGTCTCATCTGTGGTTGCTTTTAAAGCGCCCTGAAGACTTTCGATAAAATTTAACATCTATAATTTTATGATTATAAACGGTAAGGGGTGAGTTACAGGCTCTAAAGCATTGAAACACCCTGAGTTTCGGCGACAAAGTACGTTGAAGAGCATTCGCATGTTAACCTAACTCTACATAATATATGTAGGTATATCTTATTCACCCTACCACCAAGTCCGCACTACGAGCATTTCTATTAGTTAGATAAAATTGCTATTATTATTAATTCATCAAGGAAATAATGAAATATTTGTTATTATATTATCACGACAACTCCCATACTACGGAGGCAGAGAGCACTGATTATCAAATATGCCGGACTCTTTAAAGGTAGATTAAAACTAGCATTCATATATTATGTAGGTAATTAAGAAGTATAAACAATTTAATGTTTAGTGCATGTAGTGTTTCCTTCAAGAGGGACATTCGTCACTCCCTTAGGCCCAATATTTTATTCAATTAAAATAAATATATGTCTGAACGAATAAAACTTGTTAGAAACAGTGTAATATTTTGCTCGATTCTCCAACTAAGGACCGCAATTTTTTGTTCATCTGAATTTTAATTTCATTTAAAAGAATTTTTATTTCTCGGAATTGGACTTGTTACAAGATAAACTTGAAATCAAGTGGAACTACGATATGTGGAAGCACATGTCGGAGTGCATGGGAATGAAATGGGGACCAACTGGCAAAGGCCGGGGCTGCCGTGTACAACATATGACTTTATTAAATATTGTGTTATCTAGAAACATCTATTAATTTTCATATGTGAACAGCACAATTGTATTTCATTTGTGTTCTGCCATGACTGCCTCATTGGTTTCGTGTTTGCAAGCGCGATTGCCGATCGGGAGGTCCTAGGTTCAAATCGCGGGCTGGGTACAATTGGACTTTTCTAATCTAGAATTTCTAGTAATGGCTCGGAGTCTGGATCAGTGCCCGGTTTATGGCAACAAGCTCTCTATATATTAGATGGGACGTAAACGTAATTAGTGAAATGTGGGAGTGTAAAACACTCCTCTGCCTAACCCATCGGGGATTACGGGTACGATGTTACTTAAAAGCAAAGAATATTTAATATTTTTTTGTTTCGTTTTCAACGTATAAACAAACTATATTCATATTTTTTATTAATAATGAATTAAGAAGCTTCTATAACGAGTTATTTATGAGGTATAAGTTATAAATGTCAAGATTAATAATAAATTATTCTATTAATAACATTTTCTATTGTGCACAACATTTTAAACACTCAAATATTTTACGAAGTGTTTGTAGCCTTGAGCTTTTTGGTGTTGCGTGGCTCGCGAACCGAAGGTCGTAGGTTCAAATTGTATCTATTCTTTACAATGTAACAATGTACAATATTTTTTTTAGGAAATATAATAAAACTATGTCACATCAGTCTCTTTATCATTCCACTGTTGGACACGGATCTCATCTCACAATGAGAATGTCATGCTGATCAAATACTGGTTAGCAAACTGCGATATATAATAAACAAATGATATTTATTTGAATCTGAAAAAAGTAACTATTGTAAAATCAGATGTGCGTGTAAATATTTACATTATATTCTACACCCCTGAAAAGAAATCAAATGTAAGCCATAAGGTTATGACTGCTTAAGTAATATAATACTAAAAAAATTTCATATACTTACTAACAGAAATGATGTTTAAAATAAAATTATTCGCTTGCAACTGAACGAGCGAGATTCTATGACGTAAAGCCGAGCTAACTCCGTGTTTTTACACCTCGCTCTGGTAATATTAATAAATTATCGGTACACATTACGCGGCCGTCTCGGACCTCCGCCGCGGAGACAGCGTTTTTACGAACGCCAATAATTTTCGGCTTAAATGTCAAGTGGATAGTGTTCAATTGAATGTGAACAATGCAATTATTTTTATTCTATTTGTGAATTAATAGTCAGTTAGTTTGTTGGTTTACTTTGTTTTATTTTTACTTCGTGTATATTTGTACGTGATATCAAGTAATTCAATGACCTGTGGTTATTTTATTATGTAATATGTGTTTTTTATTTGTTATTGTTATATATATGTGTTGTTATTGGAAATATTTTTTGAGGTTGTGCATGCGTGTCTGTGCGTGTTTGTGTATTACTGCTTTCTATTATTTACCTAGGATCCCTTCACCTTCAGCCCTTAAGGGTTATGTATGACAAGTCATGTGTCTCTTAAATATCGCGTTAGAAAATGAAAAGTAAAGTGTTATCAGTATAAATAAAGTATTTATCGGTTACATAAAAGGCGTGTATCATTTTTGAGTTATTAACCGATTGTCAAATGGTCACGTGGAATTGTTACCATCCACAAATCTCTATATATTCTTATCTAATATATTCTTATAATAGCGTATTATATTACATTACGCCATCCAGAGTATAAGAAGTGATACTAATATAATGGACACGAATTTATTGTGGCTCATTCCATAATACAGCTAAAACATACAGACAGAAATTGGCAGATTCATTGATTTGAACGATAAATTAGGCGTATTTGAATAATTTCGTCGTTAGCCTGACGCGTTTTCTATTGGGGCGCGGATGTGTTACGAATCGTTTGGAGGTGACGTTTTATAATTCTATGTATGTTGAAGGCTGTTATGAGTGTGTCAGTGCCGCATAGCAGAGAAACTTTTGTCATGTAATAATCGATTAGACTGATTTTTTATTTTAAAAACGGTTCATAACAGATATAAACACAAGGAATTAGGTCGTCTCATGTCCTGTCCTTTTGTCTTCACATGACATGTAAAGCCAAGCGATGTTTCATGTAAAGGAAATTTTGACATCGGTACGTATTATCGATTTTTTCTGAACTGTTTTACCGTTGAATACATTGGCGTTGATTCCGATAGTACGTGGTTATCAGGTGGGTAGAAATAAAAAAAACTTGTATACAGTGGCTGTATTTAAATGGTAAAAAATGTTTTTACGGTTGTAGTGAATTCTTAACCATAACAATGTCTCAAACTTTTTCAAATACAATATCACACTAGTACCGCGAGATACCGTGATATTTGAAACAAGAAAAATTGCCGTAAAACACGTGCTTATTCATGAAAAATATAAACGTTACATTCATTACAAATTTATTCGTAGCTCCGTTCCGGTGATTTGTCAGCCGCCATGTTGTATGATTTACGCGCGAAAGCACCACTTTTGACAGCTGAATTGATATCCGCCATCTTGCTTTACGCCATATTGAATTCTGTTTTAAATTTTAATGTGTTAATATTTTGCGTTTTGTTGGTGATAACTTATTTCTTAAGTTATTGTGGTTAGTGATTTTAATATTTTACACTCACACAAGTTTATTTATTTTCCACCTCGTCTTATATTTTTTTGATGCCTTGAATTTCTGAATGAAAATATTGTATCACGAAAAATGTTCTGTGTATTACGTGCAGATAAATGTTTGAATGTCATATTTTGGATTTTTATACAAGTTACGAGAAGGATAACCTGATTGGAATTTATTCTCAAATTTATTAAGAGATTATGTAAGAAATCAAAAGATGTGAGCATAAAATAATTATAACTTCAATGTTTCTAATTTAGACAAAGTAGGCAGGAAAGTTTTTATTGCTAAACATTTCACTTTAATAAGAAAAAAATTACATTGAAACAGTTATCTGGACACAAAACTAAATTCTCTAAAACATTACCTGAATTTTGAAATCGCTCACGTTAGACACTAACCTATTTCCGGTAATTTAACACTACATTTTTAATACAGATTGTTGTTTTTTGCTTCCAAGCCTTTGTTGTAGGTACTCATGGAAATATTGAGAGTGACTGATTTAATTATTAGATATTGGTCACGCATGTCCATAGATTGCAGCTCCATTAAGTGGCCAGCACGTTGCTTATATAACCAGCTGATAAATCCTTCAAGATGAAAATGAAAGAAAACAAAATATATTTTATGCAGCCTGCCTAATCTTGTCGAAAAGCGTAACTTTGGGTTATTTATTTTCGACATCTTCTGGCTAAAGCACGTTATTGGCACCGCTGACATGTCATGTGACATGTCATGACGTGGAGGCACTTAACTAAGGTATCTCGCGCGTCAAGTACAAGACCTCCCGGTAAATGTAGTGCGTGGGCATAGAGTAGACGGTCAGTCGTGCAAATGCATACATAAAGACCGCCAAATCGTTTTCCATGCATAATCTCTGTTTCCCTATATCAGTGTAAAGCTTGAGAAATCTAAATTTTAGAAACATTTCTCCACAATTAACACTTTTCTTAATGCTTTAAAATGTTAGCAGTTGTTGTTTTCTTTGTTATGTATGATGTAGTACTGCTTACATGATAAGATTCACTACAATTGGTTACCAATTTTAACCATTGGAACCAACAATTGGAACCAATTTTAAGTGCGTAATGTGTTAGTATACGATACATTTTATTATTTTGGGATGTACTTCATCCGAGTTTGCAAAACTACATTGCGAAACAGCAATACAGAAAATTGTCTAAAATTTATTGAAAGAGTACTGATATATTGATAATACCAACTAATAAAATTCTGTTATGGACACACACAGACATGAAATATTATTCAAAATTTATGAAATAAAAGACGATAAATATAGTGAAATTAGCAATGATTTCAGAATTATATGTATATTGATAGTGATATAGTATATTTGTATGAAAAAAAAATGAAATACTGGAAGTAAATCTTAAATAAATAAAATAACAGAACAGTGAACACGAAAAAGAAAGATTCGTTTACATACATATCCATATACAGTATAGAGCAAATACAGATGTAGTGTTTCAGACAAGATGAGATGCATAACGTAAAACATATTAATTTGCCAGTCACCGTACTCTTGTTACGTTGAACACAGCGCTGACAGAAGAACTAGAGTCCGCCCTAACAGCGTCGTGACGGTCCTATACAGCTTATAGTTGGTATGCGCTCTTTTCTGTATAACATAAAAAAGAGACCACATACCGAAAAATTTGCAACTTTAAAAGCCATAAGTTACATGGCTTTGCAATTTCTATCATTAGACTGCAGTCATAAGGTACATTGCGAATTTTTAGTCTCTTATTTCAATAGTGCTGAGAGTCTTTTCCGTTGGTAACCTAACAGGCGACAAAAGTTTTAAATTATAATTACGACATTGAAGTTTATTAAGTGTATGTACGTACAGTATAATAATAAAATAGTCTGAATGTAATAACGAAGTTTTTCGAAATCCAAGTTTCCTCTGATATTGTGTCCAAATGCATTAGAAATACATAAAAACGCCGAGCAAATTTATAAACCTTGCATATTGTCCCTTACAAAACACCTATTAAGTTCACTAAAAGGATATCCTCTGTTTTATTTATTACTCTTTGTTTCTCTTACTCCATTTATCGAAAGGTTTAAAGCCGCGATAAGAGACATGATTCATAAAGGGAGGTTTATTTTTTCGTCAAACGTACCCGCCGTTAAGTAGAGTCCTAGCAGCGAGGAGACAACGGCTCTGGCGATCCGTCGGATATGGGACACACATTTTAAGGTAAAACGATATAATGAGGTATTTTTTGGAGCCCAGAAACAAGTGGTGAGATAAAACTATAAAGTAACGCTATATGTTATATTTAGGAGCAACCGTTGGGGTTCTCAAATTATGGATTGCACACATTGCACACATGCAACTCTACATTTATCCTGCCTAAATTATTACTTGTTTATTTATAAATTACACCCATTTAGTATACACGGTAACTGTTTCCTAGGAAACGATTTAATTGCAACCCACGATTATAGGTGATGAAAGCGATTACAATATGAACGCTGTATCGATAAAATATAAAAAAATTGAATAAATAACTAAACATTACAGTACAAAATCATTTGTTGTTCTGTAATATTTAGATGGGAGTCATGTTTTGCTGCCGTTAACCCATAGGTCGTAACCAGTCCACATGTTTCACTATATACATACCTAGTTATCCCGTCTCAGGTAAGACTGCTTTCTAAGAGTTAAAAAAAACCTTTTTGCAGTGTGTAAAACACGTTATGTGTTCTATAGAGTTAATTTCTACTATTACCTAATAAGAGATGTAGCAATAAAAACGGAAACCTGTTTTTAAATATAAATAAAACATTTAATACGGAACCCTAATGAACAGAACGATATCCCCCTTAACATTTTTCAGCCGTAATCGGCCAGCGACCCCGGCTAAGTGCGCCAGAACTGGGCGTAGTTTATTGCTGCGTCCTCAAATACAGTAATATTCAATATCATAACATTGCTAAGGAATTGTGTTTGTTTTTGTTTATATGTTATCTGAAACTGAAATATGAAAAAACCGAAGTCATTTATGTAGTATTGCAACACGTGAATATGACTTAATTAAATTTTTTTATTCATGTAAGCACGTATGTAACTTAACGCTTTGTTAAGGGGTAGGCAGAAAGTGTAGTACATTTTCTCGTTTCATTAGTCAGGTTTACCTCCCACCGTGATGAGCCAATTGTTGTACACCGTGCCCACATCGAGATTACTAGCCCAAGACCCAGGACTGAACCCAGGACCTCTCGACCAGCAGTCAGCCTTATAATCACTCGACGTACAAGGCAGTATATTGATATAGGTAATATGTTTTTAAAACTCTACATAACGACACGTTTATAGTAATTGAGAGTCGGATAAAAGTTACGGTTTCGATAAATGAAAGTGGCGATCTCTTATTTTATTATACAAATATTTGGAAACGAAAAAAATACGCCATAATTTACGACATTAAGCGGAATGTAGGTTCAAAACCCACATAATATAAATAAAGCAATATGTTCATCTCATATTCACATCAATATTTTTTCTGTTTTACATCATCATCGTCAGTCCACTGCTCAAGGACCGATAACTGATGGGGAAGGAAGGTCATTTTGTGGCGGTAGTGTCTTTGTACCAGTGTAGGTCGCTCTTTTACCAGGTAATCTGACGGTCCGAAGAAGATGGTAAGATAAAGCTGAATTAAAATGTTCAGGAACAGCTGAAGTGACGTCTAACAAGGGAGGTCGATGTCCAGCAGTGGGCTTATAAACGCTGATATATGGGATAGTCCAAAAAAAACAAGTGTATTTATAAAAATATGTTTTTATGTACTTTATCAATTGTCTAATTAATATAATATAACACATCAGTCTATTTTGATATCAGATGGTCTCAATCAAACTCATATATGCGTATACCTGATCATCGTCATCATGCGAATACTTGATCATTCAAGCTCATATATGCGAATTGCCTGATTATTGTCATGGAAACCAACATCTTTTGTATCGCTATGTACTAGTAGTGAAACATTGTAATTTTAGTTACATCTTCTATCCCATACATAACTTACGATGTAATTTTATACTTTATTGTAATTTCATAGACCGAACGATCGACCGGACTGACTTCTGCAGAAAATGAATGCTTTCTTAAAGCTCTATACAAAGTCAAGAGTGCTTAATACAACTGCGAGAAACTTCGAGCACAATAATGAGGTGGGTCAGTCTTTAACTTACAATTTAAGCTTTTAAGCTAATAATGTTTTAGAATTATATTAGTTATAATTTTTTCTACCGGTAAGAAGTTTTATGTAAATTGCATTTCAATTAACGAGAACATTATTCTAACGCAATAATACATACCATCACATGTAAC
>DWME01007820.1:0-12256 GCA_018244795.1 Parelbella ahira ahira
CAATAGGCTCACCACCTATTCCATGGGACCTAATCGTAACTGGTGAAACGTGGGAGTGTATTACTCCTCTCCGCCTACCCCTTCGGGAATTACAGGCGTGATGTTACGTTTGTTTAATTTAACTATGTTATGTCTTATTCATATTGGTTTATTAATAATAAAGAGAAATAACATGAGTACAAGCAATACGTACTCGTACTTAATTATAGCGATTTCAAAGAATGCACCTAAAATATGTAATTAAAACTCTGTATCTTGTGCAATATATGTATATAACTGTTCTTCTATACACCTTACTTTGTAATATGTAAAAGCGGAGTAAATGACGTAGCGTAGGATGCTCTCCAGCTAGGTGGAGTGACGATATACGCAAAGTAGCTGGCAGTGGTCGGATGCGTAGAGCAGAAGATCGAGCTCCGTGGCGTGCCATTGGAGAGACCTATGTCCAGCAGTGGACGATGACAGGAGAATAATGTGTATGTATAAAAAAATTGGTACCAAAAAAAAACTTTAAAAATTTTGCTCCCCACTTACAATCATTTCTAAATATCATGAACACGGAAACATAAATTCGTTCACAGTGCATATGAATAAACTTTCAGTAACACGTAATAGTAACAGATCGATCACGTCCTAACGTCCTCGCTCGCTGCTGAGGCCGACAACTATCGCACGCATTCCGCCCGTGATAGACCTGCGCATGAAATATCAACTGACAAGTGATAGTGCATTAAGCACGATATGCAAGGAGGTGGGCCGTTGGACGCTAAGTTCGCTGGGCTGAGTAACCGCGTTGTTTTGATATCTATTTGAGCTGACCAAAGGTTAAAAGACTATGGGTTATGATAAAGTAAAATCTTTATAGTTACAATTATAACCACATAGGAAGGAAATTATTATAGATAAGATACAACTCATACAGTTCAAAATTAAATGTATAGAGTTCGGATTGACATACATACATAAGTGTAATGATAGGAAATATAAAGTGAGAAAATATTGATATTAAATTAAAAACAGAAAAATATAAATGGCTGAAGTGAACACTGCTAGCCTTTTTTTTTACGAAATAACTTGTTTCTCCAATCATTTTTTTTCTCACAAAATATCTTGTTTCTCCAATCATCTTTTTTTTTCATTAATTGCGCCCATTAAGAGAACCAAGAGCCAATGTTCGGCTAAAGACATTTCCGAGATGTACCAGGAAATAAAATAATAAAAACTTGTAAATAATTTGAAAGAATTTCTTAAATGTAAAAGCTAAAGAAAAATTTTAATTAATTTTACAATTTCTCCGAACTGTCGCACATACAACTGTAATGTTACAACTCTTAGAATTCGTTTCGTTTCAATATCGATATGCGATTTAAATGTCATTTATCAAGGTCTACGCGACTTGCCGCGTTGCCTTTCTTTGGAGCACCTGTCTCTATATTAAAACTTTGTCATGTTATAAATGTCCTTATTTACATATATCTTAGCCTTGTTATATCTCACTCTTTACCGCTTTTTCCATTTAGATAATCGTTAAAATGGCTATTTATTGAGTTTAGAATTTAATTAAGTTAAATTATTCTAATTCGTTTGAATATACACGAACCTCTTCATTATTGTGATAAGTAAACAGTTTTATAGTGGAGTAGGTACAAATTGATAAATCGGGGATCGTTGAAATTCAAGGGGCTCCGAGCCCATAATTGGCTACTACAGCTTATACATATGACTATTTTTAACAATCATAAAGTCAATCTGTGCTACATTATACTTATGAACAAAAACAAAAGAGATCAAAAACTTTAATCGAGGATATTTAAAATGAAAGGGCATAATCTGGTTTCTTACACAAATTGTGTATTAGTATTATTATTTTAAATCCAGTATGTACCGCACATAATAACTCACCCTCGTTTAAACATTGTTTTCTGTGAATATTTTCTTGATGCAGCCGTTGTTGGAGGTCAGCCAAAGGATGCACGGATATTCAAGTTCTGTCTTATCGGTGATATTTCACCTGCTCTATATATAGAATACTCGAAAATTACTAAAAACCAAAATCAACATAATATACTTTTTTATGTACCCTACTTAAACATTGGGTTTAATGTATAAGTTATTTAACATATCACAAAATTATTTCGATAAAATTGGGCATATCCCAGCTAACTTCCTTGGTGGTTCTAGTAAGGCTATGTTATGTAAAAAATATATATTAATATAGTCGTCTACCTTTGCAATGGTGTTGCCGTCAACAAGTCCATTTATCCTTTTCCATCACTTTGCGTCTAGTAGGTATATAAACCACAATTGCGCAACTGCCAATCGCAACGTAAAACTGAACCGCAGCTAACCGCCGTCTGTTGTTTGTCACCAGAGAGTTATATTATCTAAACGTACAAGGAAGTAATAAGTCGTTAGTCGAATAAATCACTGGCTGTTTTGTACTTACCTGCCCGAGGGTAAAGGTACTCATTTTGCGTTCTATCTAAATAAGTTAAAGAGAAATATAATCGACACCATTGCATAGAAATAATGCAATCAGACTACTTTCTAATGTAAATTTCATCATCGTTTTTGACGAAAGAAGTAACTGCTAAACTTGCCCGCTATAGTTTTCTATTCCTTCGGAAATTTTTACAACATTAGAAACTTTCCTGCCACCATTTCGAGGACATGAATAATATCATTTGTGAAACGGTCTAAGGGAAATACTAAAGCCTTACATAGATCTATGATTACATACGCCGTAAGTGTTTGTGGATACGAGATATACTAAAAAAGAAATAGAAAAATAGCAGATTATATACAAACCGAATCGAGAAGGCAATATTTATGAAACACACGCTGAATACAAATTAACCCAATCTCATAATTAATAATAACCTGGGTCAACCTATCGTAGATTTGGCCATGTTATCGCATATCACACAACTGACAAACTATATTGCTAACAATCACAGCTTGCATTTAAACTTCAAAATCCATAAGAATCATCTCAAATAAACTCGCTATTTAGTAGAATAATCATTTTAAAGTTGGAATTGTAGTACCGTGCAAATGTTATTGTCCCACCAAACAAAATTAAAAAACCCATCCCCTTGATTATCTGTCATCAACGACCCGCAAATGGCGCTCAAATCGCATCTTAAATTACCTTACACATGATCATCTCGGAAATTATATGGGCATGTTAATGTATATAGAAATCATTGAGAAAGTTCGTCATATGATTACTATGGCAGAGTCAATTGCCTTTCTGCGGTATGTTGCCGTATTTAACATACCGGGCTACCTGTTGATACATGTTTGTTACTAATGATATCATATGACTAGTTAACAATTGCAACAATTCTCCGCATAACTGAGCAGAGAGATGAATCAGTGAGACGCGGAATAGCTTGCCGCTTTGTTCATACTGTACGATCAATTAATTGTAAACAATAGTTAACGATAAACAACGGTTATTATAAACGATACTGTTATTTTAATATAAGCAGAAAATACCACACATAACGTTCAGTATCTATTTGTTTAGGTTATTCCTATCAATTTCGCTCGACAAGCAATAAACATGAGTCGACTTGAGCTCGATACCGTGTTTTATCAAACAAAATCCAAACACCCATAAATATTTGAGTCTAAATTATTTCCGATGTTTATCGACCGACAATCCCTTTTTGACTTTAATAATATCAGGTGGCAGGAGTCTCAAAATACGAGTATCAGCAAGCTCTACGAAATAGGCGTTCCGATAGCTGACATGCCAGCTATACTGCCCACGTAAATATTTCTGTCAGTGACCCTATAAGTCGAAAATAATTCAGCCGAGTATCAAATCAGCGGCCACCGAGCTGACCATTGTCTCCAGTACAATCTTGCGTCAACTGTACGCTGAGCTCAGTCACGAAAGTTAGGGCGAATACGTCATTAAAACATTTTTTTGAATTTAAATTGAGCATTAAAAAAGTAAACCGAAATCCATTTACGAAGAAGATTCACTTTAAATAGAGTAAAAAAATTGAAGTTTGCAATAAGTAATATTATTTCAATATTTCCATACTTTATATTCCATTTAAAGTGCAAGTTTAAAAGACTTTCTGTATCTCAATATATATTATTATTGTATTAAATGAATTCTTAATATGGGTCTAAGTTACCATTTCCTAATTAATATGTGCCATTAGGGCTCGCCTTTTCATTACACATTTTGCAATTATGCGCCATTTAACATTACAGGGCGAGCCCGAACTTCTGGATTCAAGACTAACAGTTACACAATATATTCCGAATGGTCGCATGTTGTTAGTTCCCAAGGGCCGGAGAAGTCAGAAGTCGTGCAGTGATAAAATTCAAAAGCCATACCTTATTCACCCTAAGTTAATTCTGAATTGGTAATTTCAATCAGATGGAATAAAATTACTATATTTGCTACTAAGAATCCCGGATCCAATTTCAAACTTATTGCTGCAGTGGCATTTAATTGTCTACTCGAAGCGTTCAGCCTTGAGACTGTGACTACTGCGAATAAGATTTTCACAATTTTATTTCACTTTGCTTTTTACTGTTGCTCTAAAAAAGTTAATTAAAAAGATACTTTTAATTGATACCGCATTTAAATTTCAAATAGCCATTAAGAGTTAGCACCTAATTGTGTAAAACTGGTGCAATTAAACGACAATAGGACTTGCTCAAAGAATAAACAAAAGCATGAAGGAAAAGCAAATTTGTCAATAGATGAAATGTTGGACTCGTTTATCTTTAAGACCATAACATTCAATCAGAAGTCAAGTCGTGAGGATAATACTTTCATAATGAGCTACGCAATCAGGAGTGAAAATTTATTTAATTTCTTCCTGAACAACAACAGTGAGTAACTACCGTTGAATACACAGAGAATGGCTCCTGCTGACGTACAATTTACACAGACAATCAAATCTGACCTTTACGCAGTTGCAATAAGAGCTTCGAAAATATACGGACAATGCACACAGCGTCGTGATTCTAAACTAATTATCCAATTTATCATCCCGCTGTTCGTGCACCTTATACAAAACAGCTGCGGTACAGTCCAACTTACGTGGTCCACAGCTTGTCTAAATTCTCAGAGCTGTCACATCAGACAAATTAGGCCCTTCGCGCCACTTTCAAATAGTATTGGGCCCGGCCGGCATTCCTCGGTGCGTTTGATTCGAACAATACGATTTATGTAATCTACTGTGACGTCCACTGATTTAAGACGTAAAGTTTCACTCAATTAAGCAGTTTTCGTAAACCAGCGAAGTGGTTTGCTTTGCACTTTCCTGCAAAACAACCTTTACAATATGAACGTGACGTATTGAAGAGCGTTTTTAACGCTTTAAAATATTTATTTACTATGTTTAATATATGAATAACTGCTAGAATTCGCGTTATTAATATAATTGTCGTATAACGCAAACAAAGAAAATATAAAGTTATAATCTAAGAACTATTGAATCTATCTTCATGCTAAATCTAGTAAACGTTTAGTACTAACATGCCCCTGTACTTTCTTAGTACGATCTTAATAACCAAGACAGTTATTTCATATTGTTGCTTTCGGACGTGACACATTGTACCGACACAATCAAAATAAGGACGTCTGTTCAATAATTAAAGATGTCTAATAGAACTTACACGTACGAATTTCGTGAGATACATGTTGTATGTTCGTGAGATACAAAGTGATAACTTACAAAGCGAAAAAACTACTTGTAATAGTTATTATAGCGAAATATTACTATAAAAGAATTAAAAGACTTAATCCGTCTTCGTGCACTTTTCCCAAACAGAGTAAATTTTTTCGCGCGCATATTTTTAAAAGCGGGAAAAGATAAATAAGGATATTAATAGAAAATTAGCCTAAATGATAAAACGTTTAATATTCAACCAACACTATTTGGCCACCAATATTTGGCATAATACCACTGATTATGACTAGTATCAAAGTATAGATCTTAGATATAATTCATCATTTTAACAACGTAAGAAGCTCTCCTGCTTTGTCAATTGTTTTATATAACACGCAGTTCAAAACATGCTATGAAACACAATGATTGGTAAATAAAAATAAAGATTACATAATTATTGGTGGTAACTGCAAGCATTCTTACATTATTACTAGGTAGACACGAGGCATCCCCACTAGATTATGCTAGGACATAGCCACACATTAACTATAAACGAACGATACATCGGACACAGTGATTCGTTTTTGCTTTTAGTTCAACGGTTAAGATAAGGAATATACAGTAAGAGTACTTACAAATGTTTTAGGTCAAGCGCATTACTCGGTAGTATAGTAGACCATAAAAGATATCCATAATATCGCTTTACGCAGAGAACGAATAACAAACATCATGTATATACATCTGTTATTTCGATTTTGTAGCGCCATATCTATTCAACCGTGACATCACGCCTTTAGTCCCCGGTGGGGTAAACAGTGGAGTGCTACATCCTCTTGCCCTACACCGGGCACAGATCCACCCTTCTAGCCACTACTAGAAATGTCTACTAGACTACTACTACTATCTGAGTTAGAAGAACCAATAGTACCTACTCGACCCGGGATTTGAACCCAGGTACTCTCGATCAACAATCGCGCTTGCAACCACTCGACTTATCACACTTATCGCAACTTATCACAACAATATTTATAAGATAATTGGAAAGCACTAAGAAAACCCAGTGGTTTTCAGTCAGCGTTAGTACGCTTTTACACGTAATGTTAAATGACATATAAATAACATCATTATACATTGAGAAATAAAGATTTTAATTGACATTTAGACGTAGCAAGAGACATTTGGGCAAACAGCAAGTTTAAATAAAATGGCTCTGCTGTTCTAGCATCTATGTATGTAGGTACATAGATTGACACCCAAAATACTATTAAAGACGATCCGATAATATTGCACGAACAAAATCATATATATTATCACTTTGTTTGAATTTAAAATATATTATAAGCATTGTTTTGTTTGCATATTAGAGTATACCATCGTGCTCACTAACAGTAGACCTACATAAAAAAGTGTTGCATGCTTTTTGTATTTCGTCCTTCCCGATAATATCTGGACCCTGGGGAGCAGACATAAATGGAAACTTGTTGAGTAGGTACTCTACACTCCGATATTATCGAATCACTAGCAATACTTAAAAATTGTTGAAATAAAATGCAAACATTGTTAGAGTATTCGTTATGGAATCAGGAAGCCAGGGGGCATGCTGTTCGCTTCACTGCTCTGCTTCAAATTGACTTTGCGTGTGGAATGCATATAAGAACATTTATTAGCCTACGGTTAAACTTGTCTTCGAATACATATTTAGATAATAATAAGTTTACTCCGCATGTAGATGTAGATGACTCTAAAGTATGTATGTACGTCAAATTACATACATTACAAATACATTCCGGTACTAGAAGCATTTTAAAAATGTACAATAAATACGAAGCAGAATTGTTAGAAATGGTATCAAAATCTTTTGAAGCCTGTCCAAATACAGTTCAGTACGAAACGAAACCGCTTATTAGATCAGCCGTATTTGGTGAAACTAATCCACGGTGTCAGAGCAACAATGATGTATGGGTGAGTATTGACCAGGATTTGCATGTACTACTGTGTGTGAAGCTAAAGCAACGTTCACATTGTCATGGCCGTTGAATACAGCAATTTGATACAGATATAACAGTTAGATCCAATTTAATCGGACGCCATTGCCAAAACTATGGCTTAAACTATTTCAAATGGTATCGCTCTACCTGATCCAGTTATACGAGTAGCTGGATTTTCGTGCTATGATTCTAGCGAGTGGCGTGACTGGTTCGACGCTTCCAACATCACTGGCGAGAAACACGATGAGCGGTACGCAACTTGGGATTTAAAAATGTCAGCCGCACTAGTCCGATTTAGTACTGAACAATACATAGATGGTCAACTAGGCGACAAAATAGTTCGACGTCGTGACTTACCAGGGCTAGTTTCTTGTGAATATACTTGTGTACCACTACTTACATTTTCGAAAATGGAGTGAAAACTCCATTCAGCAAGATATGTTATATTACAATTATAATTCAGATTGTTAAAAAATATACTTAAATATTATTACCACGTCGAATACTTCCATGTAAGAAGATAAAGTAAATACAATTTCGCGCTGAAAGAGCGAATCCAGAATTCAAGCGCAAAAAGAGATTACTTCCTATCAGTGCAACTGTTCCGATTTATGTAAACTAATACTTGTGTGATCAAAAAATCTAAACTGACGCAAGTAACTACTGAGATTTTAAAAATAATTATCAGCAATACAAAACTTCTAGTATAAATTGTAGGTAATTATAGAAACAATACGAGACATTCTAAGTGTATATCATATTAATAATCCATTGTTATAACGATATCGAATGCTAATATATTAGATATAGAGCAAGGGCAGGCATTTGTCTTGACATAATAGTTGGGCGTAGAGAACTCTATGTTAATGAGATGTAAATAAATTTAAATAATAATAGCATTCCGTGTCCTCGTAATATGAGATGATTTTGACAATTCAAATGCCACATGCCAGACCCGTTAGTTATGAAACTCTCTGACAGTATCTTCATGAGACTTATAAAACATTAATTACATAAACAAACAAATGATCAAAACATTGAAGAAATCAATTAAACAACAGATTAAATTATACAGCCTTACTTACAGTTAAATAATAATATTAAAACTGAAGAGACCAATCTGAGCGATAATACAATTACTGTAAAATGTACCAGCCTAAAACGCTCATACAAAAATATTCATATGCTAACCACATCGAATAATGTAGTGAACCTAAAACTTTTTCAGAATGTATGAACTATTAATAGCTAGTTGAATTATTTATAACGAGGCATCCGTTTGCGTCTTCACACCATCGCCAACCACACCTATAATTTTCCACCACCATTAGTGATCGTATTGATAAAAAGCTCGCCTTATGCCACCATATTTCATAACTTTATCTGCAATTCTTTAGCTGCTTCACTTAAATTGGCTATTACTTTTGCTCCAGGCTCGTGTCGAACGCATTTATTGTAACGCACGCTATTTTATTACTGTTATTTTTATAGTTTTTATTATTAGCGATGAAAAGAGTGGGGTCAAGGTAAGCCTATGTGCAGCAGTGGACTGACTGACAGTGAGAAATAGATACGTAGAGTGAGTTCGTTTTGTTTCTTATAATAATGGAAGTCATGTGTGGTTTTTATGGTGTAGTACTAAAGAGCATTCAGATCTATCTTATGAAAGTTAAGTTGTATCTTCGTGGATAATGTTGAGATATTAAAATACCTTCGAGGAATACATCTCCTAGCTGTGGTTATTACGTGTAAGTAATAGTCCGACCGATTTCGGCCATGGCGTCTGCTTTATCTCCGATTTCAAATGTGCTTGTTAATTACATGTTAGTTAATATTAAAATATAACAATGATAGTTTAGTGGTGTAAATTTTGTATCCGAATCCCTGGTACATACCACTCACTTTGCGACATGTGCGACTGACAGTTCTAGACAATTTTTAAAAGTGAAGTTATTCCCGTTTGCTGGGTTTCGTCAAATCGGTGGAATATGATCCCAAATGTTTTCATCCGTTCCGTTCTGACCCTTTTTTTATCATATATCACTGTTAGAACACGGGTCTCCTCAGGTAATGAGATTGTTAAGGGCATAATCTCGCCAAGAGCTCGTTGGCAGACTTCACAGACCTTAGAAACTTATTTGTTATAAATTCTAAGATCTGCAGGTTTCCTCACTTAAATCCTCCCATATTAAGATGAAACCCATGCCTAATAGCGGAGAATAAAGTGTTTAATAATAACGGTAATTTACATGCAGGATAACTTTGTTAAACACATTAGATTTCCAAATATTCGTATTAATATATTTTTAGTAAATAGTTTCAAGGCCTTGGAGCAAATGTTTGTGAAACCATCGACAAACATACTCGAAGAATACATGTAGGCGTTATTTGTGAAACGAGTTTCGGCAGAATCATCACAATTTATACGTACTTCACGATTTTATCATTTCGTTAACACACGGTAGTTGCATAGGTACTTAGTTACCTTGATCATAAACCTTCAATAACATTGGCTCCGCTATGAAAGGTGTTGTCGCAGAGATTTATTTTTATTTTGCCATTGTTAAATGTGGGGAACATTCTAAAAAAAATTCGATGAAGTATGAAATGATTTCACGTGTTTTAATACTTATAACTAAAGGCTGCAGGCAGATGCTGGAAGCGACAAGCCGAGGACAGGGTGCAATGGCGCTCATTGGGGGAGGCCTATGTCCAGCAGTGGACTGAGATAGGCTGATAATGATGATGATGAATCCAAAATTATAACATTCTTTCGACTGATATAATCAAATTAATATTGCTAGATTAATAGTTCCGTCTTGCGAAAAATAAAAATATTTTGACTACGTAGAAGATACAGTTTATACTTCTTACTCTGAAAAGATTATTGTATCTAACTGAGAAACGATCGGACTGAAGCTATTTATTATAAGGCAATTCAATGGAGAGCCTATTTCATCTTTTTATCCAATCTTGATCTTGATATTATGTCATATAAACTATCGGCGTCGTGAAAAAAAGATGGTCAATGTCAAAGCGAAACATTTTGAAAATTTCACGCTTCAACGGGAATGGATTAAAAACGGCACCAACGTCAGTTTTAATTTTTAACGGTATAATGTTTGATTTGACTCACCGACAACAAACTTTAGTCACGGTGTTTGACGCCTACTAAGCGATTGATAGCAGATGTCCGGATAAAAAATAGATAGGTAAAAGATTTAATCGATTTTATATTTGGCTCAGTATCGTCTATGAGTGTGTTCGATAAATCGATATTTTAATTTTCAGATGTGGTTTTTCAGTCTGGATTAATTATTGACCATAGTGAACATTGTTACTTTGAAATGCTTTAAGTTTTAGTACTTTCCTAATTTTTGTTTTACTTTGTAATAAATCCAAGGTTATACGTACATAACTATAGATAGTGATCATAAGGTCCTCTAAAGTAATGATAAATATTCCTCACAAAATAGGTAATAACAATTAATTATACCATATACTCTGAAATTGAAATTTTTACTTTTCCTTTTCATGGGACTTATATGTCTGAACAAATAACATTCACTAGGAGGGCACGGTTATCTCCACGTCCTCATCTTTGTAATTGTTAATTCTTGATAAATAAATTTAAGATTGTTATTTAAATATTCTCGCATTCAAATCCCTTACATTACATTATACAAGGCTGTGGCCAGCTGAGATACACTGAATAAAACTAAAATATTCCAGTGCCAAATGTCGTATTTGTATATTTGTTCGAAAAAAGAACAGTGGCGTTAAGTAAGAAATAATTATGTAAGTACATTTCAATGGAGAAAAATTCCAAACTAATAAAAATGCCTTTGAATAAGTTACTAATGAATGAACAATAGTACTTGAGGAATAACACTTTTTGCGATTGACTTATGAAGTATTCAATCTCGCTTAATCCATCAAATGTCAATCAAGTTACAACATCGCCAAAGTTGATGTAATACATATTGATTAGTATTCATTTTGAAGCAATATTTTTTGATGAAAATATCATCGTATAAAAAGGCCAGGTCAAAAGTTCTTTTAATGGACGAAGATTAATAACGACTTTAATGGGTGCAAAAGAATCGAAAGAGGTTTGCTAGGATCGTGTTCATCCTTAGTTTATGTTTATTCCTTTTAGAATTAGGCTTTAAGTTAATTTATGTACGCATTAATAAAGTATTAAATGAATGAATTGAGAGTACCTATATAATTTTTTTTTTCTATCCAATCTTGGATGTCGACTATTCTATTTATTATCACTAACATCTACTGTACTTAGCGGCCTTTTTTTAATTATTATTATTATGCAGTCTCGGATGTCGACTATTCTATTTATCACCAACATCTATTCTACTTTGTCTTTTTTTTAAATTATTATGTTAAGTAAGTTTTAAGTAGTCTAAGTTACTAATTGATATATAGTAAAAGTTAACGTCACGAAAGGATCTACCTTAAGAAGTAAATGTCTTGTACGTCATCACCGCCTACAAAAGTAGTTAAATGGACTATTAACAAAAGTAAAATACGTCATAAATAAAAGAGTATTTCTTTCAGATTTAATTACATGTCTCATTATGGCGTTCTTTAGGTTATATAATTATA
>DWME01007821.1:0-12255 GCA_018244795.1 Parelbella ahira ahira
TGGCAAAATTCTGGGCTAAAACCATTTAGGGACTTAAAATGTGTTTGTCATCGACACGCTAAGAAGAAGAAGAATAAGAATAGTGATTGATTTGTTATGTACGGGCAACTCGTGCATGCTTTTTGGGATAATACTGCTACTTTCGGATTTACCGGACAGAGGCCCTTTTTAACGAGCTTCTGCCGATTGCAGCGGGGTCGCATGCCTGAACTCAATCGACTTTGCTATCCTTGAACTTTGGTCTGGTAGCCGTTCTTATTTTGGGAGTTGACCCGTGTCCAATAGTACAAGGATAAACTTATTGATGATGACGATGCGGTCATGATCCTTAGCATCATCTTTTATTTGCGAGTTAAGATGTATTATTCCAATCTAAGACGGCAGACGGCTATATTCTTTGATTGGATTCAAGCTATACTGTCTTTTTTGAAGTTAGATAGTGATGAGCGTATTACGAATGTGATTAATACATTATGATAAAAATACTAAACAGAAATATTCGTATATTTCACCCTTTCCTTAAAAACATGGGTTCTATTCTGTTTTACTCCGTGCAGCACAAACGTTGCTTAGCTACTATCGTTTCATTAAGAATAATTCATTTAGCCAGCCGGTGTCCTGTTTTCCTTGAATATTCAGCAGCGGACAAGTTGATTCCTGGCTGCGATACTGCGAGGGAGAGAAGGCGGATGTTTAACGAAACGTTTGTTGTTCGCGCCAGCAGCTGTTTTCAGTTACACCTAGCATTTCGCATCTCGTTTTCGTGTGCCGTTAGTGTTCTGTTGATATTTCTATTAAAGAAAAATTTCATTGATAAATATGTATATAGTTTTTATACGCTAACAGCGAAGATATATTCATCTATGATACGTATGAAAGGCAGAAAAATGTTATTCTGAGTACATTACGAGTATCTGTTTTCGTAAGTTATATAGTATAATAGCTCTGTGTTGTTGAGCTTTCGGAAACATTAAATCATATAAAGCAACATGGTAGGCTTCCGCAATGTTCCGATGAAAATGAAAGATGAAGATTTTGAGCATATTATGGTACGTAAACTAGTTTAGTTGTTATCTTCTATACTTTCTGCTTAAATACATTGAACAACTCGACTGCATGATTAAAATGTCCGTGGTATTTATTCTTAGCTGTTTTTAGCTAATACTACATAAAATTGTCGGCTCTAATGTGCATGTATGTGTATAAGTACGTATATGTTTAATTCATTGCAGCATTTGGAGTTAGGCCACTTTGTTCAGGTTTATCTGAATATTCACCGGCGGATAAATTTAACTAGACGCTGACGGCGGCGTCGCGATTAACAAAATGTTTTACTTGTACACGGTGGCGAGTTTTGCATAGAAATTTCGTACAGCTTTCCGTGTTTCAAACAATCTCTTTGTGGAACTGTTTAAACGAGTTTCACTGGTACCCCTTTCTTCATTATGGTCACACCAATAGAATTTCGCTTGTGGAAGTGTCCAAATGTGTATGGCTTGGTGTGATGAGATAAAAGTGTTTTTTATTTAGTTATTATTATTTTTTGTTGGAAAACTGGCTGCACATAATGATATTTCAATTGAACTCAAAAAATGAGGTATTAAAAGAGGCTTAAATTTAGCTTTTAAACAGCAGTTATCGTTATATGCATTTTGATGTGATGTAAGATGTAAGTATTAAATAGAATCGGCGTTGAACATATTTTTTTAAGCAAAGCAGTTTAAATTCCAACAATTAAAAACAAACCTTTATGTAGCATCAATAATGTATGCTGTAACTAAATCAGTGAACAGCAGCGCCGCGCTCCGGGCGCTCTAAAGCAAAACTTAAGCGCTAAGTCGCAGGAAAACTCCGCCGGTGGAAACCGCAGACCGTTTTAAGTAAAATATTAAATGTGCTGTAGGATTTGTTGGAGTGCCGGTGCACAACGGCCTTAATATTTGATAAAACAACGCCCCCGACGATGCTCTGTCTAGCCCTTAATTGCGGAGTGATGCGTCCGCCGCGGATACACAAAAACGCAAAGAAGCGTCGAGAGAAATATATTAAAACGCATCCCTCTCCCCCTTCGGCTGCTGTGGACTCGGCTCACTCGACTCACTAGCTGTTTATTGCGAACCATGGAGACGTAAAGAGCTATAAATTTCATGCGTGTTCACAACGGTGCAGTAAAACGTTGCAATAATTTTAAATTTCCTCGTTTATGCTACCTGATTTAAAGAAACGTATTTCAAGCGAAACGCAACTTAAAGTTTGCACAATGCTCGTAATCCGACAAAACACAGAATACAGGAATCGGATTCGGTTGGGACGAATATTAATATTCGGCTGATTCTAATTTCCGCGCGGACGCATGTACATTCATCTAACGCAATTAATATATCCGGATCCGTTCCGAACCCTCCTTTCAACGGTGAGTCGGAACACGCTGCGCCATATTTTCACAGTCTGATTCTTTCGAAATTCGCTATATGTTGTTATTTATTCAACTTGAAGTGTCTATCTACTATTTAGTTTTTGTGGGAAATATAGCTGTTGAAATATTGCGACGACTAGAATGATGTATTTCCATTGAGATTAATGATGATAGGTCAGATTGTTATATAGAAGCAGCGAGGTGTTACAAATTATGCTCATTGTTAGTTCGGCTATCCCACTCCAAGGAGAGTTGCTTCCAATTACCTTTTGAGCGATGCGAGACAACGTAAAATGTCGTAAATCTGGCATACAGGAAGTAATTCGATCTACGAGGCGCCTAGACACGCAGGGGGTGTTTTACGAACTTTATTCCCCATATTCAATACCATATTTCTCATGTAAAGATATATTTCACGTAAAAAAGTTGTAGCGAAGCGAAATTCGGCAACAAATTTAAATGTCGTTTTGAAAGTTAGAGATTTGTAAAAACGGTATCTCTATGTTAATTAACTCTAATTTTCAAAAATACCATACAGACGATCTGCTTGATAAATATTGCTAGCAAAGATTGTGTATCGTTTTCAAAGGAACAAAAATTAACCCGGCAACCGAAACTTGTTCATTAGCGCGGAATAATGATCGGGTATTTGTAGAGGAAACAAATACTCGCAGTGGAATCGGCGTCATAAATTATTCTTAAGCTTAGAGTGACCGAGAATCGGTGTTCACGTCGGCCATTACGAGAGCGAACGAATTGAATGATTTGTACCGTTCAACCTCAACAGATTATAAAATTAAGGTAAAATGAGATACTGGGTTCTGTGTTGAGGTTATAAGCTTTTTTTATTAACTGTGATTTATTCAAATATCTATTATTATTCAAATATATATCAGGTTATTATTTTTTAATGCAGTGTATTGTTAATTATTGATATCGTGCATGAATTACATAATGTATTGTGACGCAAAACTTTTTTCGTTTTTTCACATTTTATGTACCTACCTATATGAATTTTACTTTTATATTGGAAATTTATTCATTTTTATATTAGAAATATTTTAAAATAAGAGTAATTATCGTAAAAAACTGAGTAGAAATAAATAATTCATTACAGAAAAAGACTTACTTCCTTCTTCGTCTTAGCGTATGGGTGAGATGACGTACGTACCTGCAACATAACATAAACATACATAATATATTTAATAATAGTCAACGTGCCTATCGCAAAAGAAAAGAAAAAGCATTATTCTTGTATGACATGTCTAGATTCTACATGTTAATAATGCTGTAAAACTGTGCGATGTCTCATTATATAATATTATTATTATTACTAGTCAAAGAGCTATGGATCTTTTTCTATACAATGAGAATACTAGAGCATACTGCATCTATTTTCTCTATGGCAATTTACTATAAAAGCAAGAGTAAAGCTTCTTGTCCATTATCCAATTCTTAATATCAAATATAAATATTAAAGATTTTCGTTTTTAAATTCTAGATATATATATATATGACTTTACTGAACTATTACTGAATTTCAAGCTTAAAGCATGAATACTATTGAAACTCCCTAATTTTTAAAAATCTAATAAAATCTTGATACAGAAAAACAGATACCAAAATAACATAACACCTTTTTGTAACAAAATATACAAAAAATAAGCAAAGTTAAAATAAAAGACGCAAAAGAAATAAGCTTCATGCGACACTGTCGAAATTAAAATTTTCTATTAAAAGAGTAAATATGTGTAATATAATTTTACACGCTTTAATCCACATAATGTTTGGTTAGGTAATAATGTAAATATTTCATCATGTTTCATCCCTAACGGGATAGGCAGAGATCACCGTGTGTCGATTATCTCTATCCTTACAGACGTAACATACTTCTTCTAATCCTTCTTCTGTCAGTTTTATTTAGGGAGCTTTAATATTAATAGGTTTTACATGAAGATATGTTAAAAGCATTATGGATGTATTTATGTGTATTGTCAAATTGGAGCGTGCGGTTATTAAATGGAAAAATAATCATCAAACACACGCCGCAACATCGTTACCTACTTTCCTATCGCGTCGTGTGATTGATACATACGATAGCGGCTGACCTGATCGTGATCTTTTGCATTATTATTATACCAATACGCCAGGTCGCTTACAGAGCAGACAGAGAGCACCAAATATCTCTGTCATGACAGTACTGACGCGTGTATTCCGCATCCATCAGTTTATACATAAATGCCCGGTTTTGGAGGCTGGCTGCGCAACCAAACAAAATTTGAAGTGAATTATTCAAAATTCTACACATTTCGACTCCTACATTTTACAGTTCTATATGTATAAAGTACGAGCGACACGTTAATAAATATTGAAAACATATTATATGACGGCGTGTGTTGCTCATAAGGATATCGCGAGTCGCCTTGAGCTGGCACTTCGACTCGAACACACAAAGCGTATATGTTAATATCGCATTTGCAATTAAAATTGACACCCACCAAGGGATGCTATTGTCTCGGAGCGAAGTAAACGAACCAACATATATTATATTAGTTTTATGTCGGTATCGAGAGCCTTGCGCTAATAATTAAACGTATTCATCGATAATTTTGTTACAGAACAGAGAAAATATCTAAATTAGTTAACAAAAGTAGTTAAAAAGTCGATCGAAGAAGAAGAGTTTTTGTTGTGTATCATGCTTGCTTTGTAATATATGATATTATTATTATATCTTGACGCCAGGTCTCTTACGAGGCGGACAGAAAGCACTGACTGCCAAATATAACCTATATATTCTTTATCTTAATACGTATATATTCATACACAGACTGACTATACATACATGATATGACTGCCTCGTTGGTCGAGCGGTTGCAAGCGCGACTGCCGATCGGGGGGAGGTCCGAGGTTCAAATCCCGGGTCGGTGCTATTGGATTTTTCTAATTTAGAATTTCTAGTAGTGACTCGGAGTCTGGAATTGTGCCCGGTGTATGGCCATAGGCTCACCACCTATTCCATGGGACTTAAACGTACCTAACTGGTAAAACGTGGGAGTATACTACACTCTTCTGCCTACCCCTTCGGGGATTACAGGCGTGGTGTTACGTTGCATAAATAAGTAACTGTTACTTTCAGTTATTTGCATCCCACCTGAGGATCTATAACAGATTTATAGCAATATTTATGGAATTCAACATCACTAGTCTTTTCTCGAATATCCGTTCAACTGAATACGATTAACTCTCTTTCATTTCAATCCTGCAATGCTATATGCAGTAGGTACAAGGATTATACATCATTGTGAAGAATACATCCCCGCTCTGCTGACTGCCTGTTTGATAACACATGTCACTACAGTAGGTATAATAGAACGAAATGTGTAAAAATAAATTAACCGAACCCTGCTAGCCCTACCGTATCAACTTCACGAGAAGTTCAAAAAACGAATTTCATATCCTAACACGTTGGATGTAGGAGGAAATTTCATTGTTGTGCAGAAGCCAAATGTTTCGCACGACTGTACCAAACAAAAAACTCTACGATACGAAGCGTATTATACCTTAATGACAATGATTTAAAGTTCTTTTTAGCTTGCTAGTATTGTCCGAGTGCAGTTCTTGCGCCATATAGTTGTTTGTTTCGATGGCGGATAAATATTATCCGAGACTAGTTTCGGCCGGTTGATTCCAGTTTCAAACGGCGGGTTTTGATTAAAAGCTCGTAACTGCCGCTCGAGTCCTTAGTTTGTGCAAAGTATTATCTCTTCCCCGAAAATTGCGTGGCTGTTGAATAATAAGATAATATTGTGTTACTATTTCGCAAGCATAATGTTTCGCACTTCGTCATGGTTTAATTAACAGTTTTTGCGAGACCCAATCGTATGCTAATGACAAGCAACTTATAGGTAATCTATGGTTGATATCATTCAATTTGTGTTACGTGTCATTTATAAGAGAAGATTTATTAATTATTCATGATTACTTATAGATTGCAACGCTTATAGATGCGATTGGCGTGCAAGAACAATATGCTGGATGAAATATGAGTTTATTATGTTTATTAGTCGAGTAGAAATCACTGCTTATGTAAATTTTATCAGGATATCCTTGTCACCGCTTAGAACATCTATCAACACATATGGGTACCACTAAGTTTAATCACAAGCCAATATCTCTTAACCCATCATCATCGTTCTTTTCATAAATCATAACAATATGGAAAATTCCAAGGTAGGGTTCCTTACAACGTTTTCGAGTTCATCTGAAAAACTCATATGTCTTCACAAAGTCTAAGTTAACAGCGTAGATTGGAACTTTAGTCACTTCTTTCTACTTTGACGAACATTACTTACGTAGCGAATTAAGTAATCTTTATCAGTAAAGTGGAACATAGATCGCAGCAGTAAAGGTTTTCGTACTTCTCACTATTTAAACTACACTGTAACAGAAGCGCAATAAAATGGGCTACATGTACCTATAGAATAAAACAACAATGCAACCCAAACCGTTACGGACCATGTACAAGGCAAGTGGCACTTAATCGCAGCCTTCGGCTCGCGTCCGGACTGCGCGCAACTTTACACCTGGAATAACCGGTTTTGTCCAGTTTTAACACATTCCGACCGGTTTTTATAGCATTAGGATTAAAGCGAACAAACAACGGGTAAACTGTATATATGTATAACATTTAAGCCAATGATAAATACCTACTTATTTGTACATATATTATGTTAGGACGACAACCTACGCATAATTCCGTTTGAATTATGAAAAATACTTTCTCAACAACATTTGATAGAACCCAGGGTCGGATCAATGCAGCAACAACTAAATTATTGCTATCACCCGCGCCGTAACTGAATAAAAATATTTATCTAATATGCTGTGTAGAAACAAAAAAATATTTTAATCATATGATGAATTACTTATTGACACGTGTACATATTCGATGCACAATAAACAGTACATGGCCTAGATTACTTAACTTTGATAATTTTGAAAACTAAAGTATTTTTTTTACTTTATTAACTTAAACGATAATAACTAATAATTGTCATTTTATTGCAGAGAATAAATCAGCAGTGTGGAAAAGTAACAAGAGTCAGCCGTATCAATGCAAAACTTAGCAGGCACTACCTCCCAGACAAATTAAAAAGAAATTTTTGCGTTATCCTTAGTTTAAAACGCAAACGGGTGCGGAAGGGCTAGTTATATTTAACATTAAAAATATTCAGTGCAATATAAAAATGCGCTCATGAAAACCTATATCCAACAGTAAACTGAGAGCTGATAAAGTATTGGGAAGTTGTAAAAATATTAAATGTCGATCAACGACGCAAATGACGTCAAAGGTGTAGTGCTACAGTGGTCGATAATGGAAATCTGTTTCGAAACTGTCAGTGCCGCAAGCACGTGGACTATTGTGTTATAAATGGTAGTCAAATAAGCTTCCATGGCGCGTATATTTCGGCGCCCATCGGCAGCGCTTTTATAAAACAAAACGGTTCGCTCCGAGATAAGTATCGCGCTTATCGGGCGCGTCACGTTGATAGGCTGTACCGGCGCGCAGCTTTCATTTGCAACTGAAAAATTCCGAACAACCTTGCACTGAGGCTAAAACTTAGCCTATTAGCGTTATCTCGAGCATTTTGTCATTGGGCAATATAAATCTGTGGTATATTGATACATCGACAGGCCTGTGATGGTTCAGTGAGTTATGAACCTTACTACTGAGCTGAGGATCGTAGTTACGATTCCCTTCCACGACAAATATTTATGTAATGAACATAAGTTTTTTGTTCCAACTGGGTTGGAAATTGAAAACATAAATATGCATTTAGAAACTTGTATGAATGTTTTGTTTGTAACAAAATCCATAATAATTTTATATACGGCTCTTCGTAAAGTTGTTCCAAGATCATATTACAACGTTATCATATTTTATAGATGAAACAATAGAGAATATAATGATCAATACTATCTCATATGTGTAAAGTATCACATGTTTCTTTTACGAGTACAATCGATATTTGAATTTAGCTCCTTACTATATCACGATTGGAGTTACATGGTCAACAAAATAAACTTAATATAATTGTATATTTAAATCGGAGAGTTTTCAATTTATTATTAAGGAATATAAAGAGATCTCGAGATTAATTTCGTGACTACAGAGATATTTATACGAGTAGGCCGTATTGAACATCAAATAATATTTTTTATTCTGGTATATTCATGAAACAAACAAAATACGTATATATGTACCTACATATGTCAATAACAATATTTTTTCACAAAGTGTTCGACAGCACGCGGTGTTACATAACAGAAAAACTAAAAATAAATTATCTGAAAACACTTCCTGGTAAAGGCTTCAATAAAATAATACGAAGCTTTTGTTCAATATCAGATGTGCGCTTCGGGCTGCGAGCGGCGATTGGCTTTACCGCGCAGTTTTATTTCGACTTAAAATATTATTGATAAACATTCACGTTTTTTATCATTAACATTCGTTAAGCACTGCTGTACGCCTTCCAGCTTTTCACATACACGTAAGCTGCGGCACAAAGGGGACGTGACGTTGATTGCACTTATCGCGCTCTTCGTTTGCATTTAAAGCTCATTTTTATTTAAATATATTTACAGGCAAACCTTTCGTAGTTCATGTAGTTTATTGCATGATTAATTCTTCTATTTACATATGTGGCTCCATAAGAGCACACAAATATCTATCGTAAACGTCTTCATGATTTAGCAACGGGTCGGGACGCGACAACTGAGGACCTATTTATAAATGTAACATTGTGTATAAATATAAATTTATAATTTTTCATATGCAGTTTATATATTAACTTTTAAACTTTAACGTTTAAACTTTAATTTTAACCTTTAAACTTCAGTTCTCGGAAAGCTATTTACATGTCGGTAAATGTTTAAAAAAAAAGAAGTGTAGGCCGCCCTCCTATCTGATGGTCTGACGTCCTGAAGAAGACAGCGGGAAGCTGCATTCGGAAGGCCCAGGACCGGAAGGAGTGAAACCTATTAGGGGGAAGCCTTATTTGGCTAAGTGGACATCTAAAGGATGATGATCATGACGATGATAAAATGTTTTGATTCATGAGGAAACAAAAAATTACTGCCTAGATAAAGTAAGCCATGTTTTAAATTCCTTTTTAAGTCTTATATAAGGCCAGCGGTCTTATTTGCTGTCAGTCTATATAAGCCGGACTTAGTTGGTCATGAAATTCAATTGTGGTTAGGAATGCACTATTTTATTAGAAAGCAATGGCGTTGCGGGGAAACGGTTTTCTTATTTGCTGAAAGGAAAAATGTATATAAATAAAACATTTCTCTCTTGTGAGATTGCATTTGATCTCGGGCAGAGGTGAGTGAGAGATCGAAACGGCTCGTAGAGCTTTTTTTAAATTCCTCCACAAATCATTGATTTCGTGGTGGTAATACTCTGTCAGGGTTCTAAATAACACCAGTGTGCAGTTTTATTTACTGACTTGTAGGCACGAAGAAAGACACTATCGCAAAAAACATATTGGCTAAACAAATTTTTGCATTTATAAATGTATTACAAAGGGTGTATTAAATATATTCGTTACATCCAACGGATCTGGAGAATATTCTCAGATGAAAACTTAATAAAACAGTGCCAAACAAACAATTATGATTATTTTTTTTTTCATCGCGCTGGATCCCTTACGGAGTTGGCAATGTTGTGAGACCAAAACATGCCTCCCATAAATAGTCCATACCGACCTGGTGTGCTTCTGCTACTTTTATCGCCTGCGTCATACACGCACGCCGGTTTCAGAGACTAAACGTACGAGTAAAAAATGACCGTCAATCTGAGATAGTTACAAATCTTAGGAGGCATCTACGTTTCTTATCAGTCGTGATCGTAATAAAACCCTGTGTGTCATGTATCGTACATATTATTCTTCCTCCCGGTACCCTCATACGTAGCTACATACAAATACATCATGTACCGCTCTCAGTGATACACGCCAGTTGATTGCGAGTTGGTTTTAAGACACATTCCCGCAGTGCCGGTGTCGCGTATCTCCCTTTCAGGCGAAGTTTAAATTAACACCGCTGTTTAGAGTTGATCGCGTCGACTCAATCATACCGAAGTGATTTACTATCTGAAATCACTAGATTAATCTCGCGTAAACTAATCTTAATTATACCGTAACAGATTAACTGTACATCAATAAATGTATGGATGCGGTATTTATATTTCTGTTTCTATTTTTTTCATTAATATAATTGATTCATAATTTATAAAATACATTATTTTCCTGTTATGGTTTCATGTTCACAACACCCTACGGACGAACTGTAAACAATGATTTAGTCCTGTATCGAGATGATCGTTAGGGGTGATTCTTGCTACGTGACAAAATCTCACGCAGGTGTGACTACATCCTTCAGTACTAAATAAAACAAAATACCTCAGAACAAAATATGTACTACCATACCCATATTTCGTAAGTTGATGGCAATATTCAATCAAGTACTCTCAGTCACACGAGGCACATATAGGAATCTACAAGCATCTTAGTAATACATGTCAAGGGGCATTGAAAACATTCAATGATATTGAGCGTGAAGACTGACTTAGATTTATGGTCTTACAAAATGCAAATAGAATGAGAATATACGGTTTATAAAGTTTTTACTTAATTTTTTGTGCGAAAAGAACAGTCACTGAGCAGGTAGCAGACACCAGTGGCCGCTGCTCTGACAGGCAGTTGCAACCGGCGTCGGACGTTAAACAAAATGTTATTCACATGCGCTTATGTATATTTTCGTCACAATATGTTCACCCATTTATAAAATACCAGTATTTTCATATAAAATAGCGTTAATAAAACCATAATTATGGGGATGCTAGAGCAGCAATCAGCTGGTGATTACAACGTTAATTCGCAGCAAAATTGGCGTAATAATTTTTGCAATAAATTTGGGCACATGCGTTCATTATAGGGCGCAATATCCCGGACAATGCAATCCCGCGGGATCCGCGCGCAGCGTTACATAGATTACGGCAAACGATACGTCGTTTTTACAAAAACTACTTTTGTTTACATGAAAACGTTTTTGAACTACTCACTGATAACATAGTCCTACATTAACAATATGGACTTTTTCGGATGTTATAAATAGACGAAAAACTTATGTGACTGTAAAAATCCTAACATTCTTCCCAACGGAAAGGAAATCCTATCGTGTAACTGCATCGTATTAAAAAAATACATTTCTACGCGTTCCTCAACAGTGTACATTATTACAAAATATTACACGTCCATAAAAATATGATACAAATTAGCAGTATAATTATTTGAAAATTAATATCGTTTAAGCATATTTGGAATTTTCCGTTACTTATTTGAAAGACAACTTTACTATTTTTAATTTCAACATGTGTGTAGTTTATCCCACGTGCCGATGGTGCCACAATCGTTCCTACGGAACATGATGGTGATAATTATTTTCAACAACAACAACAACAATTTTCACATAATAATAATAATAATCGACCCATAGTCATTCCACTGTTGGAATATTGAATATATGGGTCTCCTCTCATATTGAGAGGGTTAAGGCCATAGTCTGCCACGCTGGCCAAGTGCGGGTTGGCAGGCTTCACGTACCTCAGAAAATATTTTTTTTTTTTTTAAAATTCTAAGGTGTGCAGGTTTCCTCACGATGTTTTCCTTCACCGTTAGCAAGTGATATTTAAACTTAAAGCGCACTTTTATAAAGAGGTGCGCGCCATGGATTTGAACCCAGGACCCCCGGAATGAGAGGCTGAATTCTTAACCACT
>DWME01007822.1:0-12255 GCA_018244795.1 Parelbella ahira ahira
TTGTTTCTGAGCGACTACAGGGCTTATGCGATATGTAAGCTAATTTGGAATTCTCCTTAGTTTGTTGAACACAATTTTCAACAGCCCTATTAGTATTTCTCTTGGGAAATTTTGGAAACTACTATATGTGACTATTTCAATGACCGTTGTAGGACATTTTGTGTAGTTGACATGGAAACTTACGTGAGAAAGTTAAATCAGCTTTTGAAAAAAAATTTACTGGGAAACTAAGACTGATGAAGATAATAATTACCGAAGTCTATCTATACTGTATATTTAGTAAGTCTTCGGGAGATCGATAGACCGTTCTTTTTATTTCTTTAATATGCAGTTGCTAAACATAACATATTAAGGGCGCGAGATAAAAAACAAAAATGAAAGAATTTAATTGACATTTCAAGTACAAAACAATAAGAGATTGGCTACATAATTTTAAAGTGGAAGTGATTAGAACACTGGAAACGTTTACAAAATGTTGATTAGACAATTGCCTATTCACGTAAAGGAACGTAGAACGGTACATCACGCCTGTGATCCGCGAAAGTGTAGGCAGAGGAGAGCAGCATACTTCCACGTTTCACCAGTTACGTCTACGTCACTTGGAAAGAAAATATAATACGAAAAATTTGGCAATTGTACATTAAACTGCCAATAAAAATTGTCATATTTTAATACATCAAGAAGGTTTGAATTTAGGTACATATGCAATGTTTCGTTCAACTCGAACCTCTTAGGAAAAATATCACGATAGTATAATTTACGTTATCTTGTTAGATATTGAACTGATAACGTATCTATTGAGAGTTTTATTTGTTGCGAAACATAAACAATTTCAAGACTAAGTACTACCGTGATTGTTTATCAAACATAAAGCAAAATATGTTTATTTACAATTATATTTCAAACAACGAATTATCCGAAAGCTTTTCTCTTCATTTAACATTGAAATTTCTTTATGAAATGTAGACGTAACCTAATTATTAAGAAACCACTTAGAGAGCATTTAGAGTGCATTAAAAAACCATTTGTTATATGTCCAATTAACATAAAATAAAATAGTAACAGCTACAGCTTTTATTGACTGAAAATGAATAAATTGCGACTTGCCAACGCGTTCTGGCTTATTAGGTTTTGTTTCTGGAAAACACTTTTCATTTATTCAGATTCAGAACTCTCTTCGCCAACTTTTATTGTTCAATATCAAGAGTCAAATAAATATCTCGAGCGCGTAACGATAACAAACTTTCCTAATATAAATAGACACCCACAAACTTATTTTACAAAAAACAATATACTGCCGAAGGGAAAATAATTGCTTCGCAGAAACAATTACGGAACTTTGATTAGAGCTTAATTGACAATTTGCTGATATATTTCAGGATGTAAGTCGATCATTTGCGTCCAAATATAAGTGGGTTAGGAGGAAAAGTTCAGTTTAAGTATTGTTACTATAAATTTACACCAAAAGATAATATTTGACTATTTTTACTTTATCTTATCTTTTGATCTTCTCTTCTTTTAAATACATATATTATCGATAAAGTTGAACTATCTCAGGATCCAGCAAACTAGCCGATGACGACGGGTTGTCGAGAACAATACATTTCAATGAACATTATTTTTATTATCTTTTTCAAACGACTTGGAAACCATCACACGGTACTTCTTAGTATAGTAATTTTAGTGCGACGAGAACAATAAATAAATCGTCTCTTGTTTATTGCACTCGTCGCCGCTGTGATGTAAGCGAGATGGCTCACACCGTGCGAACCAATTGTTCAGTGAGACACTGAACGGCAGTATGTGTTTCCTAGCGCGTACCTATCATGTGCAATTGAAAATAATTTGTCTAGAAATATATCCAGTATATTTTTTTATCATATAACATTATAGCGTTTGGCCGCGATCTCGCCTGATGTTAAGCGCAGATGTGTCCTAAGATGGAGTACGCATGCCTAGGAACAGCCAATTATCCTTGTTTTGAAAAGTCCTAGATTATGTGTCCGGGAATGCAGACGCCGGCAGGGTTGTCCACTCCTTAGATGTTTGGATAAGAGACGTGGAACCAAACCTGGGTATATACTTACCTGTAGATACCTACAATTTAATACAAGTCTGTTATTATTTAAAAAATCCATATTTCATCATCATCATCAGCCTATTTCAATCCAATGCTGGACATAGGCCTCCCTCAGTGAGCGCCAGCGTGCCCTGTCTTCGGCTCGTCGCATCCAGCAGCTGCTTACAGCGTTTCGCAGATCGTCATCAAACCGGGTCGCAGGGCGTTCTACACTACGTTTGCCGAGCCGCGGTCTCCACTCCAGAACTATATTTATAAAACATCTATATTCATGCATATTTATCTCCCTTCTGCTAAAGAAATTTCATGTTAAAAAGTCCCCCGCACTACGGTAAAGTCTATAAAAATATGCTCCGTACCATATGAAAGTCGCGTACTGGTTGAAAATGTCTAGAACCGCATCGAACGTGTTAAGCATTCCGTTACATCGCACGCTTAAGAGTAACTTTTGAAATATTTTATCAAGCCATAAGAGTAGTATTATCTAGGTGATAAGGAACCTTATTCTAGAAAATCTTTAGTCTCCATTAACGGTACTTGTTCGACTGTAAACTAGCAGCGAATCGCAGCAATGCTGCAAAACTTTACATTCACAGTCATTATATTAGTAGTATAACAGTAGATATATGCACTACCATAGTTATGTAGAAGCCAGCTTTTAGCGTAATAGTTTATAAAACATAAGTTTCAAATTATATACATTATATTTCAATGTCTGCAGTCGGCGGAGCCATTTACCATAACTCACTGCTATTTAAAAAGTAAATATTATAAATTAGAAGAAACACCTATTGACTGTAAAAAGAGATTAACAAAAATAATTTAGTCACTATTGATGGATATTCACATAATATTAGTATCAGCTTTGGCTATAAATTGTATTGAATGTGCAGGAATTTCATCCTCAAAACTTTATTACGAATCCACACAAATTGTATCCAATGTAGGGATAATAATTTATTGTTCGCTTACCATATCGCGATGGAACAGGTCATTAAACTTAGATCATACATATATAAATTTATAATGATCCGTCAATTTTACCATTCATGTAGTTCCTTCGCAGCCATGAAGATTGCAGTATTGCTATCGTTATTCTTTGTACTGAGTGGTGGCACGGTGATACGACAGGATGAAAGAGAACTAGAATGGTGGGAGACCACCATCTTCTATCAGATCTATCCCAGGTCGTTTGCTGATAGTGATGGAGACGGAATCGGTGATCTCAAGGGTATGGAATCTGTTTTAGTAATCTTTATCTGGTTATTCTAGTGCTAAATGAAAATTTTCTTGGAATGGTTGTGAAAAAATGCGAGAAGAATTTTGTATCAAGTAAGAATAAGTCGATATAATTATATCTATTAGACTCATCATCACCACCAGCCTTACTCGGTCCACCACTGGACATAGTCCTCCCCAATAAGAGCTACTATACTCATTTTTCCTTACTTCTTACATGATATTGATAATGATGACTTTGACACCTACATATATCAAAAGTAAAGAAAATTACTTTAGCAGTAAACATTTTTTTTGTATAAAATATTCATTGACAGCGTTTATTTATGTATGTATTTCCAAACATGACTCACTAAAAGGGCATTAATTTTCTTTCCTTTGAATCTCTAGGAATAACATCCAAGCTCGAATACATCAAGGAAATCGGGGCCGGAGCGATATGGCTATCTCCGATTTTTCAGTCCCCCATGTATGATTTTGGTTACGACATCGCTGATTTCTACGCTATTCATGACGAATATGGCACCATGGAAGATTTTGAAGTACTCCTTGATAAGGCAAATGGTTTGGGTAAGTATCAAATTCTGTTGATTTTTATAATGTAATCTGTACTTACTGAATAGATCTATACAGTTGGGGACAAGGAAACAAAAGACTATTTAAAAAACAGATTTTAAGTGTACGATAAAAAAAATAGCAAATTAAAATCTTGGAACCACATTGAAAGTACAACAAAATGTTTTGGGCGGGAATCGGTTTCATCTATAGCAAGGAGTATAAAAGAGGGATACTTAAAAAAGGATTCATATATAAAAGGGAAGAGATAGCCCAGAAAATCCTCTGAACCACATTGAAAACTCAGAAAAATATTAAACTCTGTCTACGTAGCATAACAAAAAGTACAAAAGACTGGCTGTTCTATTGATGAAAATCTATGCAAATTTCACATGAAAGAGATAAAATACACAGCAGAGAAAGACCTTTGTGCTACATTAAAAGTTCAGAAAACTTTACCGCTGTGAGAACAACAATTTTAAATAAAAGAGAGATTAAAAGGTAGCTTAACTAAAACAATTTTTTAGTGGACTATTATTTTCTGACAGATGGATTTACATCGTTTAACGCAATGATATCTCAGTTTGTTGAGAAAAAATTAAGAAAGATTGAATTTGTACTCAGCGTAAATTATAATAAAATTAAACTTAACAAATATAAGTGCTGTAGGGTTTTCTTTGTAAAATATAATTTTTATTTATAAAAAAATTACTATCATGCTTGAAATGGAGTTTGATTCTGAGCGCGGTGTATGACAATATGCTTACCACCTAGTTCACAGAGGGACATAAACATAATTGGGGAAACGAGGGAGTGTCTTATACTCCTCTGCCTGCCCCTTAAAGGATTACAGGTGTGATGTTGCGAATCTAGGTTATTGTTTTGTTAATGTATAGTAAAATAAGCAACAGTTAGATAAAGAAAGCGAAATCAAGGCGACGAATTTTTGACGGATTTAGGTTTTACTGTAATATTTATTTTGTGGTACTTAATTATGGAATAGAAAAGCTTATAAGGAGGATAGTTTATCAGGTTAAATCTTTTACAGGAATCAAAGTTGTGTTAGATCTTGTACCCAACCATACATCAAACGAAAGCGTTTGGTTCCAAGAAGCTCTTAAAGGAAACCAAAAGTATTTGGACTACTTTGTATGGGAGGATGGCGTCATCGATGAGAATGGAAATATGCATCCGCCGAATAACTGGGTAATTTAAATATGTCACATACTATTACAAAAAAGCAATAATAGCCTAGTGATTTAAAATTCAGCCTCTCACTCCTAGGGTCCTGAGATTAAATCCATGACATGCACATCTTTAATAATGCTATAACGGTGAAGGAATATATGGTGGGAAAACTTACAGACTGCAGTTGGTCAGGGTAATATTATGGCCTTAACTTGCTTATCTTGAGAGGGGGACCCGTGTTCCGACAGTGGAATGGTAAAATGGTCGAGAGACATATATACTATTTAATTTTTAAATTATATTGCTTCATCGTTGTCTCAATAAATTATTTTATTGTATGAAAACATTGAGGGACGATTCATTAGACTTTACTACAGAACAATGATTACTTAAGAGATTACTCCCCAAGTTTCTGTATTGCCATTGATTGGTTGGCTAATTTAAATTCTTTTGAATAACGGTATTCATTGTGTGTAAATTAAATCAGGGAAAGTCCGATGCCAGTCCTTCAAGTTGTTAAACCAAACGTTTTGATTTCACCTAAAATATGTATATAACCCATTAAATACACAAGTTGCTTATATTCCTCTTGAGTAGGAACATTTATCCAACCTTATACTAGCTAAATCTGTTATATAAAACTTTGCAATTTCAATTTTATTTTCTCGTAAAATGTTCACATTATCTATTCTTTTAGCTGAGCCATTTCCGAGGCAGCGCGTGGGAGTACCGGGAAGAAGTGGGAAAATATTATTTGCATCAGTTCGTCGTCGGGCAACCCGATTTAAATTATCGTAACCCCGATGTTATTGTGGAAATGAAGGTTTATTTTTTTGCGATTCTCTTACCCTTTCTTAGTCATCTGCTAGTTGGTGGGTTGTTTAATGAATAAAATTAAAATAAACATTGTGTAATCAATTCCCATTTTATACAAAATACATTATAAAATAAAAAAACAATAAATAATCATATGACGTAACAGTTTAAACCCTCCATATTCAGGGCTTACATATTTTTTTTATATTTAGACACCTGTTTGTCCCAAATGTAACATTGAATATGATATTTTTAGAACATAATCCGTTTTTGGTTGGAGAAAGGCGTAGCTGGATTTAGAGTCGATGCCGTGAACTGTTTGTTTGAAGTTGATAAAGAGCTTTTTGGTGGGAAGTATCCAGATGAACCGCCGTCAGGGAGGACTGACGTTGATTCCGGTTCATATGATTCTTTAAATCATATTTATACCAAGGATCGCAACGAAACATATTATATGGTTTACGAATGGAGAGACGTATTCGACGAATATTTAGAGAAGGATGGCTTGGAACGAGTGATGATGACGGAAGTGTACGCGACAATTCAAAATATTGTACGATACTTCGGCGAAGGGGATAGAGAAGGAGCTCAAATGCCGTTCAATTTTGATTTGATCACTGACGTGGACGCATCGTCTTCTGCTGCGGATATCAAGACAGCTATCGATAAATTCTTGACTTACAAGCCGCTGAATAAAGATGCGAACTGGGTGGTGAGTTGAATAAAAAAATGTACCTGTAACAAAAGAAGCACCATAAATATATAAAATGGTTAATAATAACACGAAGAATGAAATTTTGAAATAATAACCAAACAAATTCAATTCTATATCAATCGTATGTTTCAGGTCGGTAACCATGATAATAGTAGAATGGCAACGCGCTATGGGCCAGCTCTGGTTGATGGTATTAATATGATTGTGCTACTTTTGCCTGGCGTTGGAGTTACTTATATGGTAAATATATGTAATTATTATCAGTTTGTGTTATTTTCAAGTTTTTACAAATTTTTTTCTATATCAAAAAAAAACAATGGCATTAATTTACATCAGTACATCCAAAATAGAAGGTGCTAAATCATTGTTAAGGTATGTTTTCAAAAATAATATAACAGTTGAATTTTTGTATTTGGATAACACCCTAATATTTAAAATACTAGTTCCATCTATACAAATCACACATTCTTGTATAAGATGATAATTTTACTTTGAAGGGTGAAGAGCTAGGTATGGTGGATGGGTTCGTAAGCTGGGAGGACACAGTTGATCCATCAGGATGCAATACAAACGACCCGATTAATTATGTCAAGTCGTCTAGAGATCCAGAGAGAACTCCATTCCAGTGGAATGCCGAGAAAAATGCTGGTAAGTGTAGCTGCGTTTTGCATAATCCAGTCGTTTACATTATAATTGGCGGCAACCCGTCCTCTTTGCACGGAGCAAGTAAAAAATTGAATATTTGAGTTTTGTTACGAAAATTAGTTTTCTAACTTTATATCTCTTCAACCCCTAATTACACCTCCTCTATTCTCCATTCTGAAAACTAGGTTTGTTGAAGATAATGTTTTTATTATGAAAAGTAAAATTAAATGAAGTAATGTTAAATTTAATCTAAGTCAATTTAACTTATAATAAGACGCCACTTTGACTTATTTATAATGTTAATATTATCCAATATGGATTAAAATCCGTAACTCATCACTGTGTAATTTATATAAGTTATATAAATTACAATTATCTTTGAATGATCAACATTTAACAAAATAATCTTCACACGTGACGTTTATCTAATTTTACTTTATTTAACCAATTCCAATTTCTTAATATTAACAATATCACTAGGTTTCTCTACTGCTGACAAAACGTGGTTACCAGTCGCCGATGGTTACGAGTCACTGAACGTGGAAGTCCAAAGAGCTGAAGAGAGGTCTCATTTGAAGGTGTACCAGTCGCTCGCTAATCTCCGTCAGCACAAAGCGTTTAGATATGGTCGATACGAATCACTGGCATTAAATAAGGATGTTTTTGTTTTCAGAAGGTATCTTTGGAACAATATTTATTACATATCTCTCTTTGACTATCAATCCGAATGCAATGTATTATATATTATAGTCATATTAATAATATGTAGCACAATTCACTCAAGGCTATCTGATACCGAACAAGCCACGGCCATACAAATTAAACACCTATTGTGTTGTTTACATGTAATTTGTAGTACTGAGTTTAGATCTGTGCGGTGTACTAAATTATTAATGTTTCTTAGATTGAATTTTATTGCAGCAAAATATATCAGTTTTATTACATTCGTACTTCGTTTCTAGCTTTTTTATACGACCTCGTTTGTAGGTTTTTATACTTGAGTTTGAGACTAAAACGAAATATATTTTATACTACATGGTTACTCTTAACTATTAACTCCCAAAGGCATAATACTATTTACAGACCAATCAATTTGGGAAAAATACAAGAGACATTAAGGTCAACTCTATAAAAACAGATCATTAGCTCTTATTACATTTTAACAAAGAGATCTCGGAATGGAACAGCGATTCTCGTGACAATTGTACGAGGACCATCATTTCCATTGCATCATATTCCATTTTACACCAGGCACTTTTATTCCTAAGCGAGGCACATCGCTAGCAATCTCTGAACAAATGTATCCTGAGACACCATCTTCTCCTGGATGGTTTATTGCTTGTAAAATATATTCCAGAAAGTTCTCATCCTGGGTAGGGTGTACTTAGATTGTATGTATTACGTTGTACGGGTTGTTAGTATAACATACGTTTAAAGAAAACATCAACGATGAATGATTATGACGCTGGTGTGGTTAGCAAATTTTTGACCGTGATCAATCTCATCGGGAGAAATGGCAAAACAGACGAAATTTATTACTTTTTTGACCATACCACGTTCCTATCCCTTTGATATACACACGGTTACCCGCTGCGGCTACTGGCCATTAGTGTGTATGAGGTATAAGGGTAGATCGTTACTCTAATTTATAGTATTCTCTAACTAATGCCTGCATTCTCTATTTCAGATGGTATAATGGCGAGATCTTTCTCGTCGTGGTGAACATGAGAGACACGGATTACGTGGTCGATCTTACATATTTCGAAAACGTCAGCGGGCCTGTTAATGTTGTGGTTAGAAGCATACAGTCTCCAAAGAAGGAAGGGTGAGTGTTGCTATACATATCATGTCTCATATTTTTGATACAGACGCTTTAAATTTAATATCAATAAAACTCTAACACGGAAACATTACACATTACTACTCGTATAAAGGATATTATAGTTTAAATGGACGATCTCTTATTGGACTTAATTAATGGACATTTACTTAATTACTTATTAAAGGCAATTCTTCAGAAGTGCCACTTAGTCGAAAACAAGCGCCAAATATAAATGTTACCATTGATAGCTGCATTTTTGCCAACCAAGGTATTCTAACTAATGTATACAAACATTTCTATATTTCCTCATCATCTTCATCAGCCTATCTCAATCCACTACTGGACATAGGGCTCCCCAAATGAGCGCCATGGCGTCCTGTCCTCGGCTTGTCGCATCCAGCATCTACCAACATCTATATTATATCCTAATGTATCTATAAGTCCTATATCTATTTTGTGTATCAAAGGACCTATTGGCAACTAATGCTGACTGATTGTCTCAAGAAGAATTAATAGTAAGGGAATTGGTTGATATTAATGTGTCTATCCTAACATTTTTATGCAGAATTTTATGAGTTATTTGTCATGCTTATTAGTTCAGTTTCATTGCATAAAGACAAATTCCAAATTTTCACTGTTAAGTTACAGTTGATTAATAAATAACTTAACAAGTTTCATTTAATCAATTCAACTCGAGTTTAAGTAAGCGTTTTCTTAATTTAGTTATTGTTGGAAGATTTTCTAAACCTTGTTTAAGAGACTTTACTCGGTTTGTATAGATAATGGAGTACTGAAAACAGTTGTTTCGCGAAAGCAATCGAGGCAACGTCACAGGCTCAATTAATGTAATTATTCGCGCCCCGAAATTCGTGCTTTAATGAGGTTACCCAAATTCGTAGAATGGCATTTAATTTTTTTGTTTAAACAATAGTAATTTAATTTAGAAGGACGTTTTGTTTTATGAATTAAAAAAAATGAACCGCATTTTTAACACAACTGTTGGTTTGTGGAAAAATGCTCTTTCAATTAATATTTTTTTAATCAGTCTGTGTTTAAGTAAGCTAAGGCTGTTTAATATTATTTTATAAATGTAAGGACACATAAAAATATTTTATATTATTTCTTAAAAGGATTTATTTTTAATATTCCATCAAAAACGAATAATATGTTATGTGTGGAGGAATTATTTTATGGAATATGTTTTTCACATTCATATAAAACTAAGGTTGCATTTGTGCTACCAATTTTCGGAAATAAATAATTTTGATTAGCTTACTTTGAGCATTTAACAAATAATACTTAGTTGCTGATAAATTTAGGCTGGTAAATTTCTACTATACGCAATGTATTATTTTCGACTTGTTTGCATACAGTTATTAGATTTAAAGCAAAGATTATGTTTTTCTAAAAGACACGTAGGACAAAAAGACGCCTTCGAAAAAATTTGTCTTGAATAAGTTAAATGGGTTAATGAGTAGTACCATATATTTTAATGACAAAACTTAAATCATTTATAAAGTTTCATTAACTTCACACAAATAAATATGAGTAAGAAACATAAATATATAATTTGTTACCTTCAAAATAAACTCTTTAATTTGTAAGTATATTTTATAAGATTCCTTTTATTCCAGGGACGTTTTCGACGCGGCCTCCCTGCCCGTGGCTGGATATGAAAGCATGGTTCTTAAAGTTAATTAAAAAAGTTTATTTTTAAGAATAAATTACTTTTTCCCGCTCATCTTTTTTTATTTCTTAAAATCTTCAATCATTCTCATTCAAATTGCGCTCCTTCAGCAAATTATTTTGAAAATTCTGAGAGAGAAAACGTGTGGCACGTTTAATCAAAAGGCGCGAGAGGTTTATCTATTTTCGGACCACAGATAAAAGTTCCTTTCCTTTTATTCGTGGGCTAAGAATAGCAATGATACTTGTAACTGATGTGCGTTATATATCACGTAATTTACTCATAGTTCTGGTCGGTAACAGGATCAGCTAACAGTATGCTGACGGAAAAGTCGCGAGCTAGTTAGTGCATTTAATTAAGCTATAGATGCCATCGCTTATTATATAAATAGGCAGCTTGCAGGGCATTTGTTGACGATCCAGCCACCGAGATGCAACTCGCTGTAGTTTTTATCATTACAGCATATAAATTGTCACGTAATAAATTTTAAATAGGGAAGAAATCACTGATAATTTTTTTCATGACCGCGGCCAGCTGGCGTATAAATCATCACCTCTCAATCCGCTATTTATTTTCTTTAAGATATATTAACTTATGCTTGTAGAATTTTTTATCAGGAGGAAATTACTAAAATAATTATTCTACGTGTTTGCGAAGCTGTTGACATTTAAACTCTCGCTGATGTTGACCAGATTTCACAGTACAACTTTTTAAATATTTGTTACATGAGCTGTGAATATTTTTATCGTTTCGAAATATGACATCGCAATAGCTAGATGCAAGCCATGTCAATAAAACTGAGATATTTAATATTACTGACGATAAATTTGATTACGCTAACGCTGGAAATCCAGGGAATAAATTTTTCAAGTTTGGGTTCATAATTGGTTATGTTTTGTACTTTTCCAAATAGTATACTTTGATATAGTATACTATACCTTTGAAGCATCCACTTACACATGACGCATATTAGCTATATGTAGGTATGTACAATGGTTTCTAAAGGATGTGTATTTTTATGTACATAGTATAGGCAAAAGTTAGTACCTAATGACTGTTTTCATAATTACCACGAAGTACTAAATTTAAAGATGTTACAATTAACAAAAAATATTATTTTCTAGGAAAACATAACATTTCCATAACAGGTCATACATACCTACTACACTTTGTCGAAACCGCTTCAAACAATAAATAGGTAAAAAAAAATGATCCTTAAGATAATTAGTTGAATTTAGTAAGTTTCCAAACACTTTATCTAGTCATATGATCTTATTCTTATCTGTCAAGGCATGGATCTAGATATATAAAGTGCAGCATGAAAAGTCAAGACGCTTATTCGATCATAAATATCATAAGGTGAGTGATATTAAAATTTGTGCCCATGTAAAAAAAATAATATCTGTTACTTTCCATATATCTAAGCTTACATATTATATAAAAATGAAATATCTTCAAAGAAATGTTATTGAAAATGTTCCGCTGTTTCGAATTAATGAAATATTATA
>DWME01007823.1:0-12254 GCA_018244795.1 Parelbella ahira ahira
ACCTTTCACCAGTTACGTTTACGTCCTAGGGAATAGGTGGTGAGCCTATTGCCATACACCGGGCACGATTCCAAACTCCGAGTCACTATTAGAAATTCTAAATTAGAAAAATCTAATAGCACCCGACTCGGGATTTAAACCCAGGATCTCCCGATCGGCAGTCGCGCTTGCAACCGCTCGACCAACGAGGCAGTTGATTGTATAATAATGTAGAATACTGTTTATATAAGCTGTAAAATATATTGGCATCTGCAATAAATGTTTTAATGGTTATTAATACGTTCACATCAATAGAATTATCACAGAAAATGTCTATAAACTACACATCATTCATACTCGGACAAGAAGCTGCAATCAATAATAAACCTTAACACGTAGGAATGAGGGTCGCTATTGCTACCCCGGCTAACAATTGTATTAAATTAAACGAAACAGAAGAAGCCATACTTGTTGCGTCCCACGGGGCGTACGGGTCAATCAATTTTCAATCTTACGCTCATATAAATATACACTTCATGAACTGTCGTTGTAAGTAAAAATAATTATAATAGGGATAAATATTCAGAAATCAGCAGAGAGGAAAATACTCGATGGATTTAATAAAGTTTATCTAAAGAGCGATGAGAGTTCGCGTAATTACGGCGATGAGACTCGAGAACGATTACGCCCAAATAATATAAAGGTCAAAGCTGGCGGAGCAAATATTCTGTGAATAATAAATTTTTACGGCCTTCTGTACAGGGTTTGAATAGGGCGATACCATCGGCATATATGTATTTCGCATTAAAACAATAGTGTCGGACCCACTAAAACCATAGTATTATTACAAGAATAAAGGTGAAAGACTGGAAAAGCAGCGAAAACAGAAACCTTTCGTGTTCTCAATGTCTACACGTAAATATTAACATCAAGTTGTCCATTTGTCAGTTTGTTGATACTAAAAAGTTATTTGTTTTTTTGGTTCTTATATCTGACTCCTCAGAATGGCTTTAGTTGATTGAAATCGTTTATCTTCTGCAAATCTATCAACTTCTGCATTTTTTCTGTTCCCTAATAGAAGTTTTATGATAAAAAGGTACTTTTCATATCCGATTCGCTCTGAATTTGTATGAAACTATCTAAATTTTTAACAAAATAAGGTTAATCTAAGATAGAATACGTTAATGAAAAAGTAACTCATGTGCGTTATTTTTCTTTATTCACACCGCCGGTTTAAATTTTTTTTTTAACATGTTCAAATGGCTACCGTTCGATGTCGACCGTTTTTATTTCCAATTAATATCTCGAACGAGGTGACATACAAAATTAATTAAACTTAGTAATAACTGAATTCGTTAAAAGTTCTTAATAGGTCTTTAATTATCTTATATAGAGTAATATGCTGCAATAGCGTTATTGTCAATTATCGCTAATGCATGTTGTGAGAGGCATGTCTCTTAGTGCACTATAGCTGGGAGTGACATTCATCATTTAGTAGTTTGGCCATATAGTCATTGCCGCGTATACTATAGGCCGTTGTCATTAGGTTCGTTAGACAAGTTCCTTCAAGGCAGGCAACACATTGGTAGCCGTTGATATTCCAAATTTCTATAGGAGACGGTGACCACTTACCATCAGGAGGCCGCCTGCCAGTTTCCCTGGCCTTTTAATATGAAAAAGTGGTTAGCTCCTCTGACTACTGAATGTGAGGTCAGGGACCGATTCCAATTTAAGTATTTATTAAATGTTCATGTTCATATGTATGTATTTAGTATGTTTGCAGTCTACGAGTACATCTTCTGTTTAGTATGTGAGCAGAGATTTAAAAAAATAGGTAAGGAGAGAGTCGCGCCAGCAAAACTTTAAAGGGTTGGTTTTGGTATATGTACATATATACGAGTCCATGTCCTAAAATAATAATAGCATTGAGCGCACGGCGCGTCAGTCTTTATAATCAAAATGTTAATAATGCCAACAAGGAATCGTAAAAAAATTAAGTAAAGTGAAGAACATAACATGACAGAAAAGTGTTTGCTGTTGTTGGACTATGACTCTTCATGTCAGGGTATAAAATTTACATAATACGCTTTTTGCTATTCCATAGAACTTAAACGTAACTGGTGAAACGTGGAAGTGTACTATAATAATAATATAATCTTTATTAACTGAACATGGTTTACATTTAGATCTTAATTCTCCTCTGCCTATATTATAGACTATGAAATAACTTGTAGATCGATGTAATCTAAAAGTGCCAATTAAATAATTTATACGCTTATGTTAAATCTGGCTTGAAAAGCTAAATTTTGTAATACATATTTTGACATATTTAAAATATATTATTGTGTGAAGTTTTATGCAGCTCTAGGCTGCATTTATTTGAACTTCACATAAAGTACAGGACGAGAACGCTAACAAAGTAGTATTTTATATAGAAAAAGCTTCCATTTTTATATCGTATTGTGAGTATGTGGGCGTAGACAAATATGGGTATGTTAATGAATGTATGGATTTCAGCAGGTAAGAACACTGTGTATTCAACACACGCGATCCATTAGCTTCCGGTTTTTGAAAGCATTTTTTATTCAGGATTATGCTTGCGTTCGGCCACAGTTTTACTTCGCGAAGGGATTCGAGGTATAATAGAATTTGACGCAAAATATACAATGGTATGGTTTAAGAAAGGAGAAAGTTCATATTGGAAAAGTTTACATTGGAGGCAAACGAGAATTCATTATCATTACCAGCCTATTTTCGTCCACTGCTGGACATATTATGCCTCTTCAATAGCACGCCATTGAGTTCGATCTTCAGCTCGTCGCATCCAACTGCTCCCAGCCAGTTTGCCTATATCGTCTCTCTACCTAGCTGGAGGGTGTTGTATGCTACGAGAATGAGTATTCAGTGATGTTAATTAAATGACATTTTTTCTTCATTGTATGACTACCAGGTTCAGGTTACAGAATGATTTCATACAACACATTAATGATATTGAACCTTTCCCTAAACGTAAGTGATAATTTGTGATTGTGGAGTCCTTATAAGATTGTTATTGCGTTAAGAGAAAAAAGAGAATCAACCATTTTTAGACCAAATTATAAAATTCAAATTTACTGATATCCCGACTTAGTCTTTATTCTTTTGTTATATTTTGTTATTTATAAGGTGTAAATTCCAGGTTACATTCTGTTTTCAATATGTATTTGAAATATCATGTCATTACTTAAGCAATTCAATTTGGAAAGATACGATAAATTTTATCGTAATTTATTCTTTTACCAAGATATATATTACATAAGCAATGAATTCATAAACGGTTGCGTTATATACAAGCCACATAAAGAAAGAAGAAAATTATGTGTAATCGCATTTTTCAACTTAAGCGAAGACTGCTGGTTAAAATTGAATTGTTTTATCACGTCTCCAAGTTAAGCATTACCTATGATAATTTTCTATTATATTCTTTAAGATTCTTCTTCTGAATTAATATTCGTTTGTTTCGATCCTTTCATCATTTTACTATTGGACTAAGAGTCTCTTCTCGGGATGAAAGGGATAATACCAAAGTCTGCCACGGTACCCAAGCGCGGTTTGGCTGACTTCACACGACTTAGAATTTTTTTTATAAACTCTAAGATGTGCATCTTACTGCACGCTATTTTCCTTCACCGTTGTAACAAGTAATATTTAATGTTAAATTGAAATTTAAAAATAATAACAATAAAAAGGTTGAACGGTACGAATTGAGCAGCGGAGACCTACGAAGAACCTTACGTATCCTCCAGTACTTTTACATGTTCTTATATGGACGTAAAATAGTAACGCCTCCTGCCAGCGTTTTATAATAATTATATCTCTTCTAGATCGTACTTACATTTGGAAGGTTTCGATTAAGCTAATTTAGATTAGGTTTAGATTGTACTTTTATAATGTAATTGCTTAAATTCTTTTATTTTAGTAAACTAACATTTAATAAAAAATATTTTAACCTTCGACCCCCGTAAACTTAATCTCCGTTATAGTCATTTAGTCCTAGATAAACGCTTGGAATCAAAACCTTCTTATTTTACCGCTGTCTAAAATTCATTTCATTAACAAACGCTATTTACAACAGGTCATAATGAAGTTGGATATGCTTATCTATATAAGAGTTACGGTCTACACTTCTTCATATCAATGAACGGAACTTCGTATATTTGTTAAAAGTTCCACCGAGTACATTCGACAGTCGTCGTTTTAGCTTTCTTTATAAGATATTCTCTAAAAAGACTTTTTATTTGTTCAGTGTACAATGAGACAATAATCTCAAGTCCAATTCGTCGTTGTACAATAGCTGTAAAACACCGATAAACAATTCATGGCGACAAACGTTTGCAGCGCGGCTTAACGTTTGTTCCTATTCCATGTTCTAAACTATGCTTCTTGCGAGTTTACAGTTTGTAGTTACGAACAGGAATAGAAAGGAAATTGGGATTCTTGAAAGCATTCACCTTAAGACTTTAGTTCAGGCTCACTGCACGGCTCAATAAGAGGATTAAGTTGGTGTAACCACTAACCTAAATAGTGATTTCATTCGACAAATTTTATAATAAATCGGTTGCGAAGATTCTCTAACAAATTATACGTTTTATTCATATCGATTTACAGTTGCATTCTATGTAGCGTGATTAACATTGTTTTAATGGTAAAGCTTTACAAATGAGCTTCATCGTATTTTTGCCTGAACTTTAAATGTTTGTGTATGTATGAGCACAATAGAAATATTTTTAAAACAGTAGATTTGAAAGAAGTGGTGTAAAGTTTGATTCCTTGTTAGTTTGATTGTTATATTTGTAATTGTCCCGTATCGAAATGATTCTATTTTTTCATTCGCTTTGATTAGAAGTGCCTTCTAGCACATTCTCGAATATATCACCAACATTTTACAAGATATACAATTAACCGAAACCTTTATGGCGTCCATCAATCCTGGTTATCTGAAACTTTACGAGCGGTAATATTCAGGTAATAAACCAACTTAAAGCTAGTGACACCTCGACGCGTGAGGCTCGAGAGGAACAATGGCCTACTTTGTTATTTACGATTAGATTTCACTTTGGGTACTCAAGGTATGGGTCTGTGGAAGAGGGTTCCATAGAAAATCCCGTCATATATAAATATGAAAAGATACGATTTGTAAAGATGCCTAGCCGGGAAAAATCGGCTCTTCGACGGATAGGTTAGAACATAGAATAGAATAGAATATAAACAGAATAGAACATTTCCTCTAGTTAATGATATCGTACTTTTTGTCTCTAAATGTATCCTCAGTTGGCCACTAACATCAGTCCTTCATTCATTCCTTCCTACATTGCAAGTACCTACAGTTTTCTCTGCGCTTCCTTCAAGATACTCTTGCGAGGCGGTTTGAAGCAAATGGATTGCAGCTAGTCACAGCCAGTTCTTGTATATTTTTGGATGTGATCTAAACGTGTGTGAATTCGGTATGTTTAATGGATTGTGTGTGTATTTATAATGTGTACGTGTAATGTTTATAACCTAATATTAAACTATTGCTAGTTTGACAGTGAAATAACACATAAACATGTCCCACCTGATGGGAAAGGGTAGATACGTTTTAAGACCGACGCATAAAACCATTTAAAATAGGTCTTTAGTAATTTTCTGTACCAAAGTATTGAAAACTATCATTATAGCTAAGATTTCCCCTAAACGTGTCTCGTGTGCTTGTACCATCGCCAGAAAAAACTTGAAGAAAAATTTGCTTTGCTTTTTAATGTTAGTTAAGCTTATGATTTTTGCGCCAGTGAACGAGCCTTGGAGGATACCGAACCGTACAGCTTCAATCCGGGTTAACAACCGACACGGATTGTTTTGGATGAACAACTGTTACATAAAGATAATAACTGGGATTTTCTACTCAACGTTATCTCAGAAGCGCAGGCACGCTCATAAAATTTTGTCACTCATCCGCCAATATCGTTTGCAATATGCCTGGGTGTCGGGGCTTTCTTCTTGATACATGTGACAGATACGATGAATTTCCGCACAGACGTCATTTGCCTATGTTATTTAGTAAAAATAATAAAATACCTTTTCACACGTCACATCTCCGTGATTATTATACTTATAATGTTAACAATGTATTTTATATACTAAGGAAAAAACATCACAAAGATCGGAAGCAAAGATATACTTTGCTCACAAAGTCTCTTTGTTAACATTGTTAATCGTGTCATGGTTTGTAGCTAAAATATATAGATTATCTGAAAGAGTTCCTGTAAACGTAGTGCTTATAAAATGGCTATTTCAATTTCAAATTCAAATCGGCCTATTTCAGTCCATTGTTGAACATAGGGCTCCCCAATGACTGCTATCGCACCCTATCCGCGGCTTGCCGCATCTAGCATCTGCCTGCAGCCTTTCGCAGATAGTCAGCCCACCGGGCCGGCGGGCGTCCTACACTACGTTGGCCGAGCCGCGGTCTCCACTCCAGAACTTGCCTACTCCACCGGTAGTCGGTTCTTCGGTAGATATGCACGACCCACTGCCACTTCAGCGAGTTAATCCTTTCAGCTATGTCAGTGACCTTGGTTCTCTGTCGGATAGTATCATTTCTGATACTATCCTTCAGAGAGACTCCGAGCATAGCATAAAACTAAAATACTGGACCGATTTCATTTCGGTCTTCTAAGTTGTATTTCATAGACACTTGGCTATTATCTAAAAAAAGTGTCCAGAACTTTTTCCGTAATGTGCGTACAACGGCAGACCTGAATAATTTTACTACCCATTAATTTATCTCGGCGTTCGCGTTGACATAAATAAAGGTAGTGGAGGGCGTAAAACTTGGCCCGTCAGTAAAACAAATTTTAATCTAAATATAAGACTAGAGGATTACAGTCCAGCATCAATAATTGTTATAGAAAACACTTTTAAAAGTTGCTCTTTTGTTTATATATTCTGTGAACTTATTGTTCTTGGAATTTGTGTATTTAATAATATATTATTTACAGCTTTAAGGCGTTTAGATATTTGGCAAAGTTTATGCTCGAATTTATAATACCGGTACATTTGAAATCTTGGTCTGAAATTAATCATACAAATGTTTAGTAACAATAAAGGTAATAAAAGGTAACATCACGTCTGTAATCCCCAAAGGGGTAAGCAGAGGGGGGTAGTACAATCCCACGTTTCATCAGTTAGGTTTAAGTCCCATGGAATAGGTGGTGAGCCTATTGCCGGACACCGGGCACAGATCCAGACTCCGAGCCACTATTAGAAATTTTAAATTAGAAAAATCTGATAATACCCGACAAGGAAATTGACCCCAGTACTTCCCGTTCGGTAGTCGCGCTTGTAACCACTAGACCAACGAGGCAGTAAGGGTAATATATGGAAAAGTATGAAGTTTCTAAATCTTATTGTTAAGCCTTTGTGCAATGATTCCTCTGTGAGTGCTGGTGTTATGCAAAAGCGTACATATTACATACATTTTAGGGAACTTTCGAGCTGGAGGGAAATATCGAAGATCAGATTATTTTTAGCTAGAGTTCTCTTAATAGGCAGTTTCCATAAACTTTATCATTATTTAATTATATTACCAGACGGTCCTGATTGTCGGTATTAATAAATAATGGTCGCTAAATCTAGCTGAAGGCGTTGGGCTTAGGTTTAAAACTTTGGGCGCTTATTAAGGTTAATAAACAATATAATTAATATTTATAAACGAGCACTTAACGTAATATTACAAATACAATTGATCACCGGAGGTATTACACAATATTTATATTAGAAATGTTATAGGTCGCATTGTAAAACAATACAAAAAGGTTATATTCTGTACGAAAACATATGAAAGTGATTTGGTACGAGTTGATGTAGGTACAAAATGTGACGCCAGCGGTGGCGTAATATGTTTAATGTAATTCTATGGGCGCAGATTGAAAACGAAAGTCGATAAGTAAATGTAATCCTCATAAGTATTAGAACGGAGAAAAGTTAACCAAGGTCAATTTATTACAGTAGCTACTCCCTCGGGCTTCAAAGATGAAGATAAATCTCTTTGGACAGGGGATTCCTAATCAAATATTAGATATTTCTATAAATATTCTTTGTTTTATCTTATTATGTCTTTTTGCTGTTACTTTTCCCAACATTTTAATCGATTAGTAGTTGGATTAGTTACTTAGTATTGTTATTATTAGATACAGCCATTACTAACAGTAAATAGCAGAAAATTTATGGAAATATATTTCTACTAAATATATGTATGTATCTATGAACGGAAATACATGGAAGATGATTTTTTATATAATATATAAAAATCATATTATGACGCTTATGGATACCAATAAAGCACTCTTTCATTGAACTATAGTAATAATGACACTTAATTGATTAAATTAATCAGCTTCCCCAATACTCACGGGAGGAGAAAAGTCTCTCCGAAAAGGAGAAGACTGACGGGATTTCATTAAATGAATAATATTTATTTACGCTCCTACGAAGTAATGTTGACATGTGTCACATAACAGTTACACATATCATAGGAATGTTCCCAAAACAAGACAGAAGCGTCATTTAGGAAAACAGAAAGCACATGCGGATACTAATTGGGAGCGATATTTATCTAATTGGGAGATAGGGGAATAGCGAATAATATGTCGTTCTCGCTTATTACAGAAGTGGCGTGTGGCATTCTGTATTTTGCTTCATATAACGTAACTCGGGTCTCCCTTTGTACGGCATGTTGGAAGTACTGATTACCACACTACATATTAATAGGTATGCAATTTAGTACAAACAAGCATTTGACTTGGGACCTAGCATTTTTATATTTGTCGTGGAAAGTGACTTGCACTTGCAAATAGTGTTCGTCTCTAAACGTATTAAATAAATGTAAGTGTGCAGTATTTACCCAAAGACTAGCTTGTTCACATCGGCAGTACTTGATACGTTCGCTAGTGAAGCCTGAAGAGTCGCGCCTTTTCTTAAAGACACACTATTAGCTAGTTTTATTGCATCTCTTTAATATGTTACCGTTTATATGACGCCATTAAACTTAACACTTAACCTACTTAATATTTGGGTAGACATAACCATAGTTAGGTACTGATAAAGTATGCCGACGAGTTCACGGGCGTACACGCGATGTGTGAACCGTTTCGAGAAATTTTACCACTCCTAATATTTCGCTCCGTTAAAAGTTGCATGTTTAAATTATTTAATTCTAATAGTAACTATAACTGAGCTTGTATTCGCAATTCGGAGCTGCGTAGGAAAGTTCTAAGCTTTCTTTATTTCCGAGGGAATAATTAAATCCAACTGTTGGATATTAATGTAAAGAGACAATAAACAAATTAAATATGTTACGTACTAAAATATTGAACAAAATCTGTTGGGTACCCTGTGACCCGTTGGATCGACAGACTTAAGGAGGCAGCTGGTGGACACTTGCTGAGTTCAGCAATGTTCAATAGTAAAGGCAGATGTTATGATATTGATAGTCAATTTATTTCAGTTATTTGACACAAGTTGTTATCATTTACAGTTTTAATAGAAACATTACCAGAGTACACATTTTAAGCAACAAGTACAGTAATTAATAAAATTGTTCAAGCCCTGTTTTAATTGTATGTCGTGCGATACGATATTACGAAACGAAATCGTTTCGATAAGATCTTCCCCATTTGTTGCGGCGATATATTTTTACAAATATCAAAGTCTGGTCACAATACAGTTGTTTTTTATTAAAATGTAGTTATTAAAAAACACGCACTTCTTATAAATGATTTTATGTACGATTAGTAGTACTTATTAATGAATTTGTAATGGCTGCGTATTTACTTTTATTCCATTAATATCAAAATTGTTAATGTAGATATGAATAAATGAATTCTATTTAACGAATTCGAAATGGTAACTAAATGTATTCTGAATTATGCGATATCATACCGTAAGCCGAGTTAGGGGAAAAGAAATAGTAATATTGACATAATAATAATGTTTCAATGAAGCCACAATATTTGATAGATAATCACTTATATATACTTGATAGATGTTCACTTAATCATTTAAAACTAACTTATAGGTCAGTCGACGGCTAAAAACGGAATAGCTGCTTCATAATAAATATCCGACATTTTTATATCGGAATAAAAAAAAAAACTTATGCCAAAACGGAATTTATACGTCTCAGTAACTCCAAGACTACTTTTTCAAGCCAGATCGCTTACGTGGTGTGAATACCAAATATTTTTAGCGCTGGCCAAACCAGTGATCCGCATTTTGAGATATGGATTTTTAAACGGACGTAAATCGCGCTTTGCGTAAGTACGGATCTGACGTTCTCAACAAAAACGATGATACCAATGGTTGGGGTTAAACTTCTGACATTGAATTATGGAATGAAGTAAACAAAAAAAAATATAGAAATCATATGTACGTATTGTAGTCAAATTTAGTAGAATATCACAGTCAGATAAACAAAAAATTGTCAATTGAAAAAAGAGTCCGAAATGAGAAATAGTGTTAAATGAGTAATGACCTTATATGAGGAATTAGTCTAATTATGTGCACTTTAGACACAGTAAACTTGAGGCACAGTAAATCCATGTGATATTCGTGTAGATTTAAGAAATCGTCAATAATGCGACATCTATCGAAGAAAATCGTCAATTAACCATAGTCACTATACCTATTATTAAAGTCTAGTATTTTTGCATGAGAAGGTACCGAGCTACTTGACATGATAGATTATTTTATAGAGTAAGAACTAACGTAACGTAAAAACCACAACATCACACCAATATTTCCCCGAAGTGGTGGGCGGTACTACAATTTTCCATCAACTCCGTCATACTTCATGTAAAAGCGGATCAGCTTAATGGCAAACACCGCTCACAAAGAATAAGAATACAGTAAGAATCATATTTAAGACATACAAAATGCTCGCTTACAGAAAGAAATCGACAACATTTCAATCCCGTCGCTTCTATCGCGGCGGAATGAGGTAAAAACGAGTAGTAATTTACTCCGAAAACTCTTTATAGTACTCTTGTGCACTCGACCCATTGCTGGCGAGTAGTTCGAAAGATACTCGATGGCTCGGAAATCGTGTACTGCAAATGATACCGGCAAGCTGGATATTGGAGAGCATTGATCGATCGCTTTCCAGTCGCCATCAAAATATACGTAAATAACTTTCAAAAAGATGTAATTGCATACGTTTACTCTTGGAATCACGGAACGGTCTCAAAATGAAGCTTTTGCTATCTACTGTTAACGAATAGCCGAAAAACACATGAATGAACTTGAGGTTCTATTAAATGAGGTGTGCTTGGTCTTAAAATCCAGCTTCAAGACATCCTGTACAATACACAATTGGTTTACTCACTGTTCAATTTTTTTAGTCACTTATCAAAAGAGCAATTAATTTGCTAAAGCTTTTCAGAATTACTCTGCTTCATCATCATCATCATTATCACGACAGACTTTTCCCTTCCAAAGGCCTTTCTCAAGGTGTGCCACAACACTCGATCCTCACTCGATTTCTATGCTTAGGACATTTTAATTTAATTTAGCGCATAAGATTAATCGATACTTGACTGGAACTGTTCTACATAGAAAGATCTAGAACTATTTTATTCAATAGTGATACCAGGATTTTGAGATGTACATTAGTTAAGCATCCAGAACCTATGAGAATTACATCATTATCATCTTCTTAACATTTTTTATTTAAGTAGACTGTATTAGATAGCCGTCCATATTAACCGGATGTCTTTTTCGATTAAGAAGACAGTGATATAATTGTTCAGTTATCTAAGAATGGCGGGTAGTACCAAAAAATTTGACATATTCATAACTCTAGTGACAATTAAGTAATACATAAAACGAGCGGCTTCGAGCGATGTACTTCTAAAGCTTCCTCGCGAGTGATAATACAAGTTGATCTATATAGATAGATGATATATTTAATTTCTATTCACTTTCACAAGCAAGATATAGAAATCGTACGTCCCCCTCACTAGTCGTCCGTTCAGTTAGTTATGGAAATTAACATCGGAAATTTTCCGTCCTCGTTAATTTCGGTGGAGATTGTGTCCTTTTTTATTTCGACAGAGAATACTCTCTGTACAGTACTACTACTATACAGTAGTCTTTCGATTTTCCAAAAAAAAATCGCGATTCAAAAAATTTTAGCTGCCGCATCTTCCTTTTAGTTAAACAAGTGCCTTACTACCCCTTTTTAACAAAAATCTCTCCATCAG
>DWME01007824.1:0-12249 GCA_018244795.1 Parelbella ahira ahira
AGGTTCTGATTGTCTGTCTCTTTGGTCGAGTGGTTGCAAGCGCGACTACTAATCGAGAGGATATGGGTTCCGGCTCGGGTTCTAATGGATTTTTCTTACTTACATTTTCTAGTAAAAATTTCAAGTCGTGGAGTAGTAGTAAAGTCTTGATCTGTATTCTGCAGAATTTTGAGTGTACTACACCCTCTATTCACCCCTTCGGGGATTACGGGCGTGATATTACGTTTTAAGTTTACTATTTAAAGACTTTGTTCACGAGCCTTTATGCAGTAAACGTTTTGCAAATATCCGAGGCCTTGTAGTCGCTCCATTATTGATTACCAGTGTCACAATAGAAGTTATTACTGAGGCGTACATTTCTTTAACCGTGCCACCACATAAAATAGAACTATTGAGCGAGGCAATGCAACCCGCATTCTGGGCACCTTGCCACATGAACTAGAACTTTCGAGAAATTTTTAAAATTTTAATGGCGACAGTCGACCGATGATATTATTTTACCATTATTGTTATATTAAATAGCTAAAACGTTTGTTGACATTTCCAGGTGGTCTGTTTGTTAAATCCGCTCATTACCTGCATCTGTATTGCGGCTTTTCTTGTTACCGCGGAAAAGGGCGAATCCTCAACAAGAACCTCTTGAAATTCTCTAAAGAGATCTCTCTTAGTTGCGAATGTTGCGAACAGACTGTTAAATGTTCTTATAACTAATTTTTCGTTTTTTATATATCCTTACAATTATATTCTGGTAGAAATAAGCTATTTTAACCATTTTCATACAGATTCTGTGGCTGTTACAATTAAATTATTTCCGTGTTATTAAAACATAGGTAACGAAACAACGATAAAAATATGACCTTAACGTAACGAACAATATAAAAATATCCACAATGTAACTAGTTGAATTGAAAGAAAATTATCGTCCCTTTTTCATAGTATACTCCACCGTTTTTCTGTAGTATTGATAATGATAGGAGTTACTTATGTGGAAATATACTGTTATGAAATTAATGTAATGTCCTCAAAATACGCTGGTAATGTATTTCATGTACCTACCCGTTTAATACGTGCACACAGAGCTATATACCACAACTGGCAATAAACCGAATTATAAAATTAAATGCTTTTTCATTTTTATTAAATATAATTAACAATAATTGGCACATGCTTGAAGACAGTGACGTATATATCAGAAGCATGGCAGGTATGCAAAGAAAGAGGTATTTGGCGTTCCGTGTTGTCTGCCTACACTGCAAGAGACCTGGCCTGAAATTAACAATATTTATGTGTATAAATGAAGCCACTATATCTGGGTTACCAATATTCATTTGGATATTGATTGACCTTCCCTTACAAAATGGATTATTGATACCACTATAAACCATTCGTAAGGGTCCAAACCCTTTGCAATCTGACACCACAAGATAATTATTGCCTCGCCTATGTAACTGTATTATTATAGAAGATCGTCCTTTATGAAGGATAATATTTATGTTACTATAGTCTAATTAACTTTCTATATACACAACTTAACAATACTACGGACATAAATTTGAAAGTTTATTTTAGCAAGAAGGTAAGGTCACTACCAGTTTAATAACACATCGCGAGATCTCCACTGTAAGAAGTCAGCGAATTTAAAAGGTTCCCAGTTGCATCAACGCTATTCATCGACAAACAAAAATGTAACTGAAGTTATTTACGATGCTTTTGGTTTTAATCTAAACAGCTTTTTCGTCTACAGCGACCAACGTGCACAACGGAATCGTTAACGTCGCTCTCGTACCTCCAACGTCACCCATTATTTTTTACAAGTTCAATGGCTGTCCTAATCTATGACAATCCTTGAACATTTAAACCGAAAATAATTAAGGTGGAGTTACATTTTCCATAAAAAGCCATTCCGCGGTTAGCAATGGCGTGCTTCAGTACAATTATTGCTACTGATATTTGCGGAAAGCAGTAGTAACGTTATATGGGTACTCACAATACCTAGCACAAAGGTCTGTTATTGCCAACTTTTCAAGAATACATTTTGAACAATTCTATGTTTTTAACTCAAAAAGTCAATCACATTTCATTTTCACCTGCAAATTTTTTATCTGAAATGAGTGTGTATAATATCATAACTACTATTCTATCCTTAAATATTGCACGAATACAAAAAGAAAAATTGTAGAGATTAATTAGTTAGATAAACAAAAGAAACAATGAAATGAGCGCCATATAAATACAGGCAAGCTATTGTTTAAAGAGAATGTAACACCTAACAAAGCCTCTCTACGTATCGATGCTTCGAGCAGTTATCGAGAAACTGATTGAAAATAATAGGCAGCTGTGTTGTATTCGTGATCGCCGAAGACAGGAACACAATGGATATTTAAGCACCTACAGCCGCTAACGAGACATGGGTATGTACAGGTTAACTTTAGGCAGAATGCAAACGGCGACTGAAGCGACACAGTCGCGCGACAAACGCAATACATTCGCGATGCTGTCGCGAGTCGTATATCTACGCCCACGTAGCACGCGTAGGCCTTGCGACAGACGCGCTACAGTATTAATACTTCACTTTTAAATCCGTAGGCGCCGCAACAACTCTCCATCTCTTTCACCCGAGGTTGTCCGAAATGGTTGCGTATTAGCAGCGGCGACTAAATCGCGTCAGTCGCGTCATAAAGGCTACAAAAAACTAAAAGTAGCAACACGGTCGCGCGTTCACAAAACGCGCTACTGTACCGCTGCAGAGTCCTCGTAGGAGACTTCCCTCACATGACACATTTTGTACTGGCAAATGAAACTTGACGAATCAGGTATATCACCGCCTAGAGTTTTGAATGTGCAAATATGTCTCCAATATCATTTTTGGATGTTATTTAGCGGCAACATTAAATCCAATATTTACAAAGTTTTCCAAAGCATATAGGTGCAGAGTCATGTAACGGACGAAATCCGATTTTATTATTATAAATAGCTTAGTCATTTCGCTTATCATTTTCTACCTTATCTTACTTACCTACCTCAGAAATATTTCCCAATAGACTTACCGTCTATTCCATTTTGCGACGTAAATGTAACTGGTGAACCGTGAGATTGTAGTACATTCCTCTGGCTACACATTCTAGAATTACAGGCGGGATGTTTAAAATTATTTGTTTTGGGGTGCAAGAAAAAAATTTGTTACTACAATTCTAACGCTTTTCATACAATGCTAATTGGCTATCACAGAAGCATAGATTGCTCTTCAACACATTGCAGAGCAATACCGACCTTAGTACCCAAGTGGAACACAGAAATGGTGTACTGCAACATTATTATTATTTTACTTAGGTTCTTTTGAATTTCGTTGCTTTAGGCATTATGTGTTAACACAAAAAGTACCATCACACCCATACATAATATAAAGATCTTCTACTTGGTGCATCGAAACGGCGAAACCACACATTTTAACTATGTAACATGTAAAGTTAGATCATGAAGAGGTAGAAGCTTGGCGTTACATAAGATCTGGTAACTTTTTTACAGTGCCAGCCGTGTGCACTCGTCTTGGCAACATTTTACATGAAAATGTTTTTGGTGGGATATTATAAAATACAAGCGCAACGTGCCGTTGACTAACTAGTGTACGTTGATTTTAATACTTTCAAAGAAATCTGAAGCCCGTAAGTTGCAGCGAACTCGTTAGGTACATTTAAATATATTCAAGACAATTTATCTTGAAACATTCCACGTGTTATTTACTGTAACAATGAGCCCACGATATTCTTCAAGATAGCATCTTGTTTCGTGAATATAGCTTATTAAGCGAAAAACAAATATGTAAACGCATAAGTTTAAAGACATATTATTTGCATAAGTGAAATTAAAATAATACGAGTACATTTTGGTACTATTGTTCTAACACAATTATTACAATCCCTTCAAGTCAATTTAACAACGTCAAGGATATCTTAGCGTTCGTATTGATTTTGTATATATTTTTATTGGTTCATTTTAATTTGTAATTTTATTATCGTTTTGCCGAAAACGTAGACAAGTACTAGAAGGATTCTAAAATATTAAATATGCGCATTTACATTACGATGTTCAAGATTTTTATCGTTTTTTTTATCCATACATAAAAACTGTAAGTAATGTAATGTGTGAAACAAATTAGTGTAAGTATATCTAAGTGAAAGCTACTGCACTTCGTTCCTATTAACTAATTAATCTGATAACGAGTGTGTTTGTTATAGATAAGGCGAGCGCAGTACTTCAAAATTTGTTCCAGTATATATGTATTTAGAGGTCCAACAAAGAATGTCTCAATAGTTACAAAGTATTTTATCGTGATCTTATATTAGAATCTCTTATCATTGAGTTAACCTCAACAAAACAATAGAAATAACCAAAGCATTAAGTCGACATTTTTCTTTTTAAAAGCCTGCTGGCAATAATATTTTGAGTGTCTGGAAAGTTTGGCGATGCCATACAATGAAATAAAACAACGCTTTAATTCCGTTTTATTTATTTTTTAATTAATAGTGACAATGGTCCGTACGTATAACTAAATTAATTCTAAAAATGTATTGTGACCAGAAAAAATCTTTGAATTGGAAGAAGCGTATTGTTGGGACATCTAAAATATTAAATTTCTCGTTACAACCAATGCGTCTTTGATTTACGACTGGTGATTGTTAATACAATGATAAATGTAGTACATTAAAAATTTGTTATACAAAAAAATGGCTATGTTTCTGTCCGAAATAAAAATTTCATATGAATACAGTATTTTCTAATTTTGACAAAATTGTCCATTCTGTACCTACTCTATAACGCCGAAGAGTTTTACTACAAAAAGCGATTTAAATCTAATAAATACATTTGTTAGCTTAATTGACTGCCTCTCAAACTTATTTATCTCATAATTAAATTAAGCAATAATATAATAGTTATCTACAACGTTTTCGCTTCCCTATGTACAAGCCTAACTTCCACTGAACTCAGTCTATAGTTAGTAATACTTTCATTGTAATTACTTAGTTTTCATTATCATCTATACAAAATTATATTTCTAATACAGTTACTACATCTTTGTTGACAACTTAACATTTAGAGTTGAAGATATGTGGCCTCGAATCATTCATGTATGTTGAGTAAATAACATTATTATTCACTTATTTAATATTGACTAGTTAACAGTAAGAAAATAACATCTACAGCTTTCCTAAATCTAATAGTTTTCTAAATTGACACAAATAAATGATATGTTAATTAAATTATCGGGCTTGTTTAAAAATATTATCTAATCATCTTCGTGATGTAGGAGCTAAAAGCCGATTCACAATGCTAGTTGTATCCCAAATGATTGATTAACAATTATTTCGCATCGCACAATTAATAATCTACTTGATGTCTTCTCAAAGTCGCTGAAAATTATATTGTAATGGTGAATACAATAAAAAGTCCTTTTAATTGCCAATTAAAACTTACATTTCATATATTAAAGTATCAAAAATGCAAAATTATTCAATACTCTTTGTTCATAAGAATACAACATTTATATCAGTTTAAATTCAAACATGTTTATAGTTTTCACATTGGACACAATTTCAACAATATATTGCTATGCTACGGACTGCTTCAGAGCCAACTGTAAGAAATAATTAAAATATTGTTTCGAAAATCCTTCACAACTCTATACTTAACATACGTAAAAAAATATTCCATTCAAAAACAACACGCGTTGCTAACGTTAAGAAACAATAACAAGAATTTTTGCTTTGGATTAATCATTTCACACAGTATTATACATAATATACCTATGTATATGTAGGTCACAACACCCGATCCTTCGCAGATCTCATGTTGTGTGGCACGCCTTAGGAAAAGCCTATGTCCAGCAGTGGAACGGTAAATGCTGATGTGATGATAATGATACATAGGTCTATGACATAAGATATTAAACTTATACAATCAAGTGTATCAGTATAGAAGATAAAAGTGTTATGTATAAGCTATTTTCGATGGATTTAAACTTAGTCTACTAAAGATCTTTGTTCGACATTGCTGTTTAAATTTAGGTACCTACTCATTAGGTAATATTTAGTTGCGTGTCATGATAAACCCCCATAATGATAGTTTTCGCATAAATTCTTTATTTTAAAATAATGGTTGCAACTTGGGAATTTACTTCACTCCTCAACCTACCTCTTTGAGGATTTCAGGCGTGATTTTATTTCCGCGTAAAATGTTATGCAGTTATGTATGTTATATAAAATGTTAGACAAGGTATGCAGTTAGACTACGAAGTACGTAGAGAACGCTTTCTTTTCGTAGCATATAAAAACATTTAAATGTAGGTTTACAACTTCGTACTAGTAGTTAGTCACAGTGATATTCCAAATTTAAATTTTATATTTCGAAATAATCTAGCTTTGTATCTAATTAACTTTGACAATTATTTCTTGAAAGACAAAAGTCAGTCGAGATTAAAAAATAAAACTCGCACAAAGGCTTCATAGATGTCAAAATTGTTCCAATATAAAGAGTATGTTGCCATAGCCATATCGTTATATTTACGTTCATGTATAAAATATATGTCGAAAGTGCCAATCACCTCCTGTGTCCTCACAGGACATAAAGATGTTATCTATGTTGCTTTTATTAAATTAACTTACTATTACATTTAAAATATATTTGCAGACAGATAACAGCCTGTTAATTTTATTAACCATGGTGATACAGGTAGAAATCATAGTATTGAATTTTTTACTGTTTTTAAATAATGTAACCAACAGTTTTGCGTGTAAACATTTTTGAAAATACAACAGGATTGTTATATAAAAATACAGTAGGTACATTAAAGGTCGTAAGGGCTCGGTACAAAAGCAATTTTTGCTTTGAATAGCCAAAGGTAACTACAAGCCCTACGGGTATTGTATTTAACATTAGATAGCACTATTCAGCATTTGTGTGGAACAATTTAGATACAAAATTCCGCTTCTCATGCGCACATCGGCCGCTCACAAGCCCATATTGATAGCTATGAACGTAAATATTTTTAATACGTCTCACAAGCCTTGAATATTATTTTCGTTATAAGCACTAATGGTAACAAAAACTTACAATAGAACCGATCCGTCGAGGCTCCTTTGTTGTAATCTTGTAATCTGAAATCTGAAAACATTTCCCTAATTAGCCTGCAGGTGGGTACATGTTTTTTTTACAAAATTAACCCTTTTGTTCGTCTCGTACGTCTTTTCCGATTCGCAATAGAAAAATCCAAATTAACGTTAGTAAAACAGTATTCATGAAAAATACTATATAACACGCGAACGATCGTTGAGAATAAACAATATATAATTGAAAAATCTATAAACAATATTATGAATGTAAACATTATTATTTTTAACACGTACCTACAATTAAAACAAAAACGTGAATCGGATAAATAAAACAAATGAACGAGCTGCATGTAAACTGGATTGAACTAAAAATATATCCAAATATTGTAACTCCATCGGTTATCACAACAAAATATATTAATCCACTCCTCGCCAACGTACGCGAATCCATTCAATGACCCTAACAATGAAAGAGACCTCGGGCATTGTATAGCTTTTCATGCCATGTCATGTGTTAGTTTACATATATGTATATACGAATTCGACAAGCCGAAACATACCGACTAACAAGCTGACATAATACACACAAATTCTGTCAAACGATTTACATCGGAATCCTTGAGAACGAATGTTGATTGAATTGGGGTCAACTTGTTTCCGCCACAAATATACACCGAAAGCAAAATATTTAAGCTTTAGTGGGTTAACAAAATATGAGCCAACAACGTTAAACTCTTTTTCTATTAAGTAAACGTTTCGTGCCTATTTATACACATGAATGATCGAAATCAAAACGTGAACCGACTGCAGAATTAAATATGTACATAAGTCCATCGTGACTTCGCTGCAATCAGCCGCAGCTCATGAAACAGGTCCTCGTTTACGTCAGAAACTAGTCAGGTTATCCCGAAGAAACGTACGCCAGTTAAGCCGGTAATTATATATAAATACTTTTATTTATTTACTCTTTTTTGGTAATCTAAAGGTAAGTCAAAAATATTGCAGAATCCGTGATGATATTCTTTACATGTCAACACAGGATGTTAGTGAAAATATGTGGTAGACACAAAAAGCCGGCTAAAAGCCATATAAATATTATAAAAATGATGTATTGCGCAATGATGTATAAAACTATACCTATATATAGATTTGAAAATATAAAGGAATACTTTTCTATCGTAAATATACTGATAAAACATACCCTGAGTTCCGTACGGCGTACTTTCCGATGAACGGTCTGTCATAATATTTAGCCTCTGGACAACTGTAAAGAAATCTCCTTTAGTTATTATCGCAACGAAAGAACTCATTACAAGTTCGCATTATAAACTTATTATTTACTCACCGTTTCTGTTATCCTTTGGCGGAGGTGGCATAGCTACAGAATAAGAAAAAAAATCTATTTAATAAACCACTCACGTCACAACAGGACTTTTTACAACTGTGGTATAAGCTATTGCAGTTTGCGCAATTAAAATTGCAAATCGCGAATTAACAAACCACGTATATATTTTAAATTGAATCTAATAAACATACCTATGTCATTTTCAATTCTTTACATACAAATCAGTAAAACTTTGACCAGACCAATGGCGTTAAACACACATAATTTTACACACATACACACACACACACTCACATGCAGGCACACACAAACACATATAGGCACACAGGCACGCACGCACGCACGCAAGCACTCACGCACGCACGCATTCACGCACGCACGCACGCACGCGCGCACGCACGCACACACGCACGCATGCACGCACGGACGCACGCACGCACACACGCTCGCACATACGAACGCGCGCGCGCCCTCTCGCACACATGGTTAATATATATAAATACGCATATAAGTATATGTCTACGAATGTAATATTTTAATAATATATACAATCGCTATACAAATTTTAAAAGTTTTACTTTAAATCAAATATTTTCCTTACCGGATGTTTAAGGGGAACCGCTGTCTGTGATTACGATATTATCATGAAATATTCATTATTAATCCCGTTGTCTGTGACTAATTAGTTAGAATATCATTATCACGATTGCAGTAATTAATTACAACGAACTGCAGACAACATTACGTACAGAACAAATTACCCTGCAAGTGGCTGATACTGAGAATTTAATCTGTCTTCAAAGTTAGGTCAACTGTTTAAAGATAGGTCAACTGTTTGGCCTATTTCAGTCCACTGTTGGGCCTCTCCCAAGGAGCGCCATCGCGCCCTGCCCTCGGCTTGCTGCATCCAGTCTGCCGAGGCTAAGATTTAAACTCTAAACTCTAAACTTCTAGAGTTTATAGTTCAATATGTGCATTTAATCCATGTGTGCGGTGCGGTGTACCAAATTACACAAAATGAAACCTAAAAACACAACCATTCAAAATTAATACAAAATGTTACTCACGATATAATTTTATTGTCCCCTCCGTGTCTCCTAACGAATTTTTGGAGACACACTTGTAGGCCCCGTAGTCTGACACCGTTACCCTTCGGATAGGTAGCCGAAGAACTGATCTGAATGATCCAGCAATCTTTAGAGGTTCTAGACCGCCGCCTTCGAAGAACGAAAGAACAAAATGAATTATTATTGTTTTTACACCATCACATGGTAAACAGAGCTTCAAGTAACAAGTATCTCTACCCTTACAGATTTGACATGCTTCTTCTACGTTCATCACTCTCTCTCTTCATACATTCACGCCGGTTTCGGAGACTTCTAACTCTCCCATCACGACCTTGGTTGATTAGTGGACATTAATTGATAATGTGGAAGAAGCACGGCAGGTATGCAAGGATAGGGATATTTGGCACTCCGTGCTGTCTGCCTACCCTATAAGGGACTTGCCGTGAACATGTGTATCTATGTACATATGTATGAATGAATAAATCAGTTATAATTTACTGTTTAAAATTAAATCATTAATACTATGATAGAATATTTAGATAATGCGAAACAAAAAGTTATAGGCAATTTTGTAAATACAACAAAATATCACAAATATATCAGATCTTATTGATATCTTAAAGTTATCTTGTAATCGAAATGATTAAACAAGTCATAACCTGAGCTTTTAAGAATGTATGACATTTAATATAAGATGATGTTAATATTATAACATCTCTATTGAACATTCTATTCGGAAAACACAAACTATCGTTAAATCATATTTAATAATCCGTGTTCACTGCACCCGCATACGTGGAACATCAGTTTGATATGGCCAGTATCATCAATTTCTAATCTATTCAATGATAAACAGAAAGATTCTGAAGAGGTAAAATTGATGTGAATGCCTTTAAAGTGTTGCATGACAATATGAAACATTATTTAACATTTAACCCGCAATGCTTTCTATATGATTATGCTATATGTACATTGTGTTTTAGCATTTTACATATCTGTAAGCTGCCATGCATTATGCAAACTAAGACAAAAAGCTATAGATATATTTTTCCGCTCGCCTACTTATCACCCCGCACTACGTGGGGTTGCTGAATTTAATATGTATACTTTTAATATTAGACATTTTGAAATGCATCATCTGTATATCTTCACGCCGGGTCCCATACGGGGTAAAACAGAGAGCACGGAGTGCCAAATATCTATCCTTACAGGAGCGTCATACTTCTACACTCATCACCCTTTTAATGCCAACATGTCGGTTACGGGATTTTTGTTACCCGCATCTCTCAGTATCTGACCTATCTGGTCAAGATAAATGACCCTAGGTTTCTCTCGTACCTAAGATATGCATAAAGCTTTCCAATATATAGAAATCATTTCTAAATAACGTACTCATATCACTTTTGCAGATGGTGTGCCAATGAATATCATGTGACTTTACTTACATAAGCATTCGATAACTGTTTTCAATATCGTTTCCGTTTCAAAGTTTCTTCAAGCAATTTGCCATAGTTTACATCATTAAAATTCATACCTTGTAAATTCCTTTAGGCTAGTTTTTATCCACGTCCAGCGACCACTACTCAATATACCCAAATCCGTAAGCAACGTGACGTTTTCTAAAGCAGTACTAATGAGCGGCACGTGAATAAGTTTGCCACTAACATTTCATTTTTATTAGACGCTTAAATAATAGCTTGTACACATAAAGACGCCAGAATTACCAACGGATGTATCTAAGCCGATTAAATGACAGCTTGTTAGGTGAAGGCAGGAAGTTTTGAAATACAACGTAAAACGAGAAATAAAGCTGGCAAAAATAAAAAGTCGGATACGATTGGGTTTTTCTAGCTTCAAATTCCTAGCAGTTACTCGGAGTCTAGATTTGTGACCGGCGTATGACAATAGACTCATCCCCTAATCCATAGCAGATGAATTGTGGGAGCTCACAACCAAGCTTATTGCCCGCCTCTCCACGGAAACAGGTGTGATGTTATTATACGTATTATGATGATATTATGATATTGTAGGTAAAAAGTCTACTTACCAATAGGAACAATTTCACCGTTTTCACGACTCCAGTAGCTGACCGGCTTGGGGTATGCATCGGTTTCGCACTCGAGGATCAGCTCCGAGCCGAGCACCGCGCCCACCAGCTGGTTCCGTATCGTTATCACCGGTGGAACTGGATCCAAGGTACAAAAATATATTACTGATACCAGCCTATCAGTGGTGAATTTCCCAGCTCAATTTGTTTTCGGAGTGACATCCAAATGACCAACTAGATCCGAATGGTACAAACTAGTTGTAAGTGTTACACCTATGTATGTAAATATATAGTTCATGTATGGTATAGATGCAGCATATATGAAAATCGCAATACCTTGTAATTGGTAATATTGGTGTAAATAAATGGAACAGGAAATGCTCCAAGTTGGAGCTGAATAGAAACCTACATAAATCACGAAGTAATGTACTTACACTCCACAGTGAGCATGATTCTTTTGCTGACAGAGGGAGGGACGCCATTAGAGGCGATGCACAGATACGCTCCCGCATGCTGCCTAGTAACCCGGCTAATATTGAGGACGGGGCCTTCCAGTGACGTCACTGCAAATAACCAAAATATATAACGCTTGCTTAACGAGCAGATGTCAGCATGTATTGTTTACAAATGTGTAGCTAATAATGGACATGTGCTCGTATTGTACATGTGCGCAACCATTTTTTT
>DWME01007825.1:0-12249 GCA_018244795.1 Parelbella ahira ahira
CCGGGGGCGGCGCCGAGCGGCGTGGCGCGACGCCGAGCGATGCCGCGCGACGCCCCGCGACCGGCGCCGGCCCGGACCGGAGACAATAACGCGGTTCTCGACCGCGCGTCCGTTGCGCGCCTCCTCGCTCGTTAACCAACACATATTTTATTCAATCTATTTTTAATATTAATGTCAAATATTAACGTAATTACTATAATACTTCATATTGCGCATATTTTACCTATCAATGTAATTATTTTCGCCTAATTCGAATTGTATAAAATCACCTCTTTGAACAGCTGTTCGATTTCAGTAGCGGATTTTCTCGATTATAATTTCCGTACTTTATTATTATATTCCGTATAAGACTATATTAGTTATGCGTATACATACTTTCTAATTATATGTATTATGATATAAATTTTTATCCTAAGGATAATGATCATTATTACGATTCATAAGAACGTTTGGAAAGCTAAGTCGGAACATTTCATAATATTTCTCATCGCGTTAAGATAATAATTCGTTTCTATCTTGTACCTTTGAAAGTAGGTATTGTAATTATAATGAATAACATTTTGTGCATTACGTAATTAATATTTCATTGTTTCTTACGATTGTATTTACCTAAATGTAAGACCACTGTTTGAAAGTTACGCGACTCCACCTTAAACGCGGAGTCACACAGTACTTAGTCATATTTAAAGTTTTAATCAAAGTAACATTATAACAACAACATTTTCGTACAGAATTTTTGATGTAGTTACACCACATACCATTACAGTAAACCGATGACAGGGGTTTTGAAATCACACTCAAAATGCGCAGGTTCGAAGTTATAAAGTGAAACATGAAGTCAATTCATTAATCATATTCGTTAGGTACTGGTACTGGAGACTTTCGAACTTTCGACGACCACTTGTCTCGGTAGTCGCAGCGGGGCGCGCGTGCGCCTGCGCACGTGCTCTCGGTTGCATTCATTGGTTATTTACAATTATTATTACTCATTACCTACATCAATTAAACCTTAATATTATTAATCTAGGTATTAAATTTTAGGTAATAATAATGAACAATCTTTTAAATGCTATTATATAAATACGTTATGAATATAAATGTTTCCTGTTACAAAAAAAAATATTGAAAATGATACGAAGTAAATCAATATTCTTTTTAAAGGTAATTAATTACTTACGAGTATATAGTTAAATTGAATAACGGAATGTAAAACGGAGCGCGCCAGTCGCCGGCCGGCGCGCTCGCTTCGCGTTTTTGTTCATTGTGCCGAGACTTCGTTCGTTACGGGCGCCTCGAGCGCACCGCCGCGCGCCGCACACACACACCGCCCTGCGGCCGTCGCGCCGCGCCGCACGCGCCGCAGGAGACGCGACCGTGATTATCTTGTTAAACGTTAGCTAGGAAATTGATAATGAAATCGACAGGTGTGAGTCTATTAGACGGTCGGAAAATTCGATATCATACCTAACAAAATAACGTAATTATTTGTTTTATATTTACGGTGTTGTAGGTATTTAAGACATTTTTTCTTAGAATATTTAATTATTACGATATAAAATGTTACAATCGTTAGGCCCGGACCTCGGTCATCTCATTCACTGTCACATCCTCACTATAATTATATTTTCTTATCGATCTTTTTAATATAGGAGAAGCGTACACGGCCGCTTATTCCCGTGCGAGTTCGAGTACAAACATTCAAACTAACATTTTATAGTGAGAGACGATAGTTTCGCCGCGTTCGTGAGAAGCCATCGGTTCGCCGCGATTGCACCGAGACGTAATGACAATTAATATTGTATATATACCTAGATAGCCGCATGTGTAAAAAGACGTATTAGTCGATACCATCTGATCAATATTATTAGACTCATTCGAGCTGGAATCAGGATTAGCTTGACGGAGATTAGTTTCATTATTGTTGTTATGGTTTGTTATCACGCTATGTGAGTTTTGTTTCTTTAGTATCCTTTTTTAGAGCAACATGTACGAGTCACAATGTAACAGGAACAACATTAATTAAATTATCAATGATATAAAAATGAAAAAGTGGAACTTAAATTAATTGGAAGAAATTTTTTTTTGTTAGTCAGCAAATAATATTTTATTTTGTGTGTAAACAATAGCAATCGTAGAGAAAAGAGTATTTGACAAAAATTTTAGCATTCTTTCTTGCTGCAATACTATATCATTTGAACAAGCTTATGCGTAAAATGTCAATTTTAGTTACCCTTGATGTTTCGTTGGAAACCTAATTTAAATCAACTTGAAACATATATTGGCCAACAGAGCCATGTAGCTCTGTGAAGAACATCTATACGTACCTATATAGTGTACTGTGGCTCGTACGTGGAGCGCACGCCTACGCGGCCGGCCGGCGCGGTCCCGATCGCAGCCACCGACGCCGCGCGGCATAGCTCGCTTGTTTATATACGCGTTAGTTCATTTTATTTCAGTCACCATTTTAGAAATATGTTCTATATCAGAATAAAGACTACGTAATCATAAGCGAGATCTCAAATTTATTTTAAAAATTCTTTATGTAATCCTAACTGCGACTTATCGTATGATATCCATCTATATAATATAAAATTTTAAAAAAGATAATTTATTATATTTTGTATAATGACATTCTATATTAATTTACACTCGATCTACTTTATATCGTTGTTAAAGATAATAATTAATTTTAATCTAATAAAGTGACAGACTGGTAAAGTTCGTAGAGTCGCCGTGGCGGCTTTAGATCAGTAGCTTTGCATACTCGGCGATGGCCAACTTAATGTTTCAAGGACCAAAGGTATACTTAGTCGCGTAGAACCGGACGCGCATTGGCTCCGCACGAACCGAGTTCGACCGATCGGTTGTTTAATATCAGCATCAGAGCGTGTCTGTGAGAAAAAACGTTTGAGAATTCACGGCGGGCCGAGGCGGCCGCGGCGTCCCGCTCAGCGCCGCACTCGCACCGCACCCGCACCCGCGGCGCGGCCGTGCGCGTGCACGTGCACTCCCCCGCTCCCCATCCTGGCATTCCCCGCCCCGCGCAACGCCGCCCGCTTCGTTTCGTTCTCGCGGTTCTTACTTCTCGATTACGTGCTTCGCGTGCTGACTGATTTTCTATAGCAATAAAAATCAATTACCTAAGATTTTACATTAACGTAAATTTGGATTTATATACGTTCGAATTTGGTGTCATGTACATTTAAAATATTAGTGAAAGGAGATAACGATAGGCGAACGATCCGCGACGTGTGTCATCGCGGCTTCGGCGCATTATTTTCGTCATTTCTTCGTGTATAATATGTTACATGAATCTGTATACAATATGGATATAAATCGTATTGACGAATACAATTAGTTTTTACGGCATCTCTTTATTAAATAATTATAATAATAATAATAATTAATATCATACATTTTGTAACAGCGGCGGGTATGTCCGCCGCCCGATTCCGTGCACCAGTGCACTTTATCTTATTGGAATTACATTATTATAACGTACATAATACTATGATATATATAATCATACAGCCCTTCGAGGCACGCGTGTATGGCGATGTATGTATACACATTGTGCAATGTACATATACCTATTATAATACAATGATTTAAGACAAGGTTCACATCGTGCCGTGTGTATGTGGTAATAAATATAATATGGACATTGTTCAAACAATAATCAGTTGTTTCATTTAACCTTTTATCCTATTTCCCTTAGTATATAAGTACTCACATTTTCATATTTAATATCTGGCAGATGAATACTATTAAAGCATATAACATTTAGTGGTGCCACAGGCGTCAATTAAATTCTTATCAAAAATATGAGAATTCACACAACATTAAAATGCTTTGTTATAAATATAATCACATTAAACACATCATAATTAAATAATTCTCGAAATTTAATTGAAAAACCGAGAACTAAAACAAGTCTCATATCAATATAAAAAATTATATTATTTTCATAGTAATTATCACAAAACGGAAGTGATAATAAATCCCACATACAGGTAATTTAGGATTTAACAAAATATTATCTAATATAGACCACCAATGTGACATCACTCTTACATAATTAGTATCTACTTTTGGTGGTGGGTTGGTCACCACACAGGTTGAAGACAATTAAATTTAATACTAGGTCCTTTACTCGGAGAAACCTACGTTCGCCAACACCGAGTACCAAGTATAGGGCTGCTTGTAAAATACTTGACCATTCAAAATTTTAAAAGAGTCTCATTAAAAAACTTTAAAATATAATGTTACTTTACATAACATATTTGAAAATGTATTTTAAGAATTCTTTACTAAATGTAAAGAATTTTCAAGCAACTATCTTTAATTTAAACTCGAATTCTATTTAATAATAGAGCAATTTACCTACCAATATTTTACCTTTGAAATTCAAGTATTGAAAATTTTCCGATTAAACTTTGAAAAGTCTCGGAGCGAGGTTATGGGCCATTCCTTTCGACATACAGCCTTTATTAGAACAGCCCACGTCCGCCGACAGAGAGGCACATCTAGCCGTAATATAGGGCCGTCTTATACAATACGTGACTCTATTCATAGAGCTAAGGGGCTATTAAAGAAAGAATCTGTTAAAGACTAAGCATTCTGCCAACACTATTGTAATGCGAACCATTTATTACACTGATACATAACAATGTACTTACTGGAAAATATAATAAAAACAGGTCTCTCTGCCACTGCTGCCTTCTTTTACAAATATGATAGAAATCTGAGAACCTAATCTAACCTGCCACGTAGAACTCATACAATTTTACCTTGAAAAAAGCTAATATCATGTTACTTATCAGTACTTAGCGTTTGTGATATTTTATCTAGCTACATGAAAAATCATGATAATGCTCCGAGCATTGTATGATGGTATTCTGCACTAGTCATCTCATCATCATTCACGGGCTATGTATATGTGATATAATTGAAAAATGTATATAAAATTAGGGTAACTCAAAATTAAAAATAAAGATAAATACTTAATTTATAAGCATACTATGTTCATACACACATACAAAATTTGTATTCTTAGTTGAAACTTCAATTACACTACTACATCCGAGTGTATTATGTATTTAAATTTTGTGAATCTAGTATGAAATAAGGGGCTTCGTGTACTCCGCCGAGATAACTACTCGTATCAACATATCTGGGGCTGATCGCAGAAAGACATTGTCCCATTTGAGACTAGATACAGACGTCTATGTAGATATATAGAATTACTTACATCTGTACATATATAAGCTTGTATACGATCCACTGCTATTTACACACGGTCTGAATAGTCACGGACTACTTAGAGCGCTTAGAGCCTCTTATACAAAGAATCTGTTCAGCCATTGTTCCAGCCAGCAACATTCACCTATACACGACGATGTGTGTAATAGGAAAAAAGAGAAAACAATTCCAGGTCACTGATACTCGTACCTCCAAGACGAGTTCACATCTGGGTGCTATATATAATCATCTTTCTCTGCTTTTTGAATACGACTATTGAAATTTTCTTGGAATACTTTGGTAGAATAATATACAATACATATACAAACACGCTAATATTGGTGTGTTTGTGTGTATGTACGTGCGTAAATGTATACATGTGTAGTATAGGTACGTACATGTGTGTATTTGTGTGTTAGTATGTGTTTTCTCATTTAGAAATTAATTTAACAAGAATGTAAAGAGATAGACGGAATTTACTTGCCGTAACTGACTAATAAATCATTGAAGACCTAGTGGTATAGAATACAGGCTTCTGATCTGAGAGTTTTAGGTTCAAACCGTTGCGCGTACCTCTTTCTTTAGAAAAAATCACTTCGAGATGACCCGTGTGTAAGAGTGAAAAGATGAAAAGATTAATGACAATGCTTTTTTATAACATACATTAGTCAACGTGGGCCGAATGTGGTTCAAACTATATTGAAATTGACCCACTTTCGCCAATGGACGTCTTTTTACATGACTATTGGTAAGGATCGAGTGATACATTGCACTAACGCTATTTTTAATACCTACAGCTTTTATGTGCACTACTTAATACTATATAGTATGTGAATTAATCATAAGATGTTTTGATCGAAAATTTCATAAACTCTTTAATTTAACTCTTAATTTCATAAACTTTTTAATAACCTGCAAAAAAATTGCAACATGCTAACTATGTTGGGATTTTTCCTGTATCGCTATAAAAAAATCAATTAAGCATTAATAACATTCACCGTCTACTAACAAGACTAACTGATTGGAAATGCTTACATAATATTATGCCTATTTTCCATAGAGGTAAACGGAGGTTAAAAATTCCTATTACTTAATAACCTGACACTTTAACCTCTTCAACCTTGATCAAAGTCGTCAAACATACCCGTCTATTAACGGCACCTTCCTTTAGGATTTTTTTAATGTGATCTAAGCAGGTACGTGTAGGTCTGCCTCCTCCAATATCAATATTCTAATATCAACTCCGTTCCTTCATTTGTTTCTTTATCTTGTTGTTTGAAAATACAGCATAATGTAACAGTATGATAACAATAAGTTTTATCTTAACTCGTCGTAGGCACCCACTGTTTGTTCCGGAACAATGCTGCGCTGTTAAACATCTTCACTTACCGAAACTGTAACTTCGAGGTGTAGCAACCTGTAACGTGTCAAAACAGCGTGAACAAAATTTTCAAAGCAATTGCAATGCACGTAGCACCTCTTCTTAGAACAGAATAATATTCTCATTCAAACCAGTGTGTATACTCGACAAGTTTCAGTACAATGTGACAACGTTTGATAAAGCTGCGTCGTACATTAAGTGATAAATAAAACGAGTCCCCTACATTTGTTTTAACCCTTCTCATTCTGAAAACCGTGTTCAACTGTGAAACGATAAAAAGGATTTATGTTATTGATGATGACGATGTTATTAGGAATCGCAAAATGTATATGATTCGATTCATCTTAAGCGACTCGTTCCAATGTATTTATAAATATGAATTTATTGAATTACGTTTCAATACGCCTGTAATCCCCGAAGGGGTGGGCAGAGGGGAGTAGTAGACCCCCGTTTCACCAGTTACGTTTAAGTCCAATGGAATAGGTGGTGAGCCTATTGCCATATACCGGGCACAATTACAGATTCCGAGTGCGACTCCGAGTCACTACTAGAAATACTAAAATAAAAAAGTCCATTAGTACCCAACCCTGGATTTGATCTGAAACAGACAATGGTATACCTACAATACTACTCATTATGCTTTGAGTGACAGAAGTCACTAATAACTGCAACTGGTCCTTCCCTAGAAACGTAGACGTACAGTTCTATTAAATTTAAAATACACCTTAGCATATTCAAAATAAAGCACAGCTTAACTTTCCCAAATACAGCTGGCAGCTGTAACAACCTGTAACACGCGACGAAGCGACGGGAACAAAGTTTCGGAGACAATTACAGAGTACCTACTCTCTTATGTCTTAGAAACGAGAATAATAAGCTCATTTGTACCGGTTTGTGTTTAAGCACACTATAATGTTGCGAATAATGAGTCTATACGTACACACAATACGATCACAGAAGAAGTCTGCGTGCGTATTTATGTTTATCAATATAACAATCTAACAATTGGGGACACAAAGAGAAAATCTAACATCTAGCTGCATTTTCCTGAAGTAGTGAAGAGCGAGTTAATAAAAACAAAAATGTATAATCTTAAGAAATAAAAAATGATAGATAAAGTTACATATATCTTAACATCCGTTCTATACCACTGTCACTACCTGTCATTATCCGTTATCCACTAGGTACAGACAAGTAATCCGCAGGAAAAAACACGTATTCTAAGTGATAATATAAACACCATAAATTAAATTTTTTGTTGTATTCAAAGCGAAAATAAATTTTATTAAAAAATGGTATTTATTAATTTACAATAAATATACGATAAGTTCGTAATTATCGGTGAAATTATTGATGGTTAAGGTACTTACAAAGTAGCCTATCATTGTACAGTATACCGCTCACAATGAAATTCCTCGAATTATTACCTCCATTGTTACAGTTAAATAAACAAAACAAGGGACTAGAATTAATAAGTTCATAGGTTAAGTTGGAAAACGTAATTTAATACGTCCATTGAATTCGCCCGCGGCTCCGTGCTGGACTTCCCGGGGTGTGCAAGGGAAATTTCATTTGAAATTCCGCTGCGGTGCAAACCGTTCCACTGCTTGATTGTACATTGTTAGTTTGATAATCACCGCGGAGACAGAACACTGCCACTTCGCCCCGTTTAACCTTAAAGCTGAGAGAGCCATAAACGCCGTGAATGCCTTTTAGAAAAGTGTATATGAAAATTGTTGTAATTTTGCTAAAAATTATTAATTGCTCTATGGCACCGTTAAAGTGCGGGTCCTTAATCCATTCTTCCGACTGTATACCAATTTCGCTGTTTGTGGGTTTGAACGTTCGTGTGTCAGTGACCTCGAAATCTTAGGAGACCTTTTTTCCCCAATTCCGTCTGCTATTCGTTCCTAATAGCGCCACTGGGTAAAAATGACAAATTAGAAGGAATCAATCAACTGATTGTTAACTCTAGCTATGATTAAAAATGTTTGTTAAACTTGTAACTCGTTTAACATAACTGACACAGCCAAAGTCGAATGAACGTTAAATACAACTTGGTCCAGCACGACTCTGATGCACAGTCACAAAAAAACAGTACTAAAAATTTGCGTTGTATTAAAAGAAAACATCACGAAATTACCCAGTTTCAAAATTTTAAGCGAACGAAATGCAAACGAGAATACAAGTAAATTCATTTAAACATTTTCGCAATCCTCGACTCGCGGTCAAAGTGGATGTGTCAATTTCATTGCACGTTAAAATAAAAACACAAGGCGATAACGTGGCAAACGAGGACGGTAAAGCTGTCCAAATTGTGAGCAAAATGTGTGAAAAATGGCGGAGATTGCGCATCATTTAAAATTATCGCTCTACTGCGGCTGCACGGGAATAGCACTAAGCAACGGAGATAAATTCTTGTGCGGGTGCAGTTTCGAAATTTTCGTTCATAATGAAGTAACATCACACCTATTCGCAGACAAGGTACAGTTACATTCACAATGCAGGTCAGACTCATGAAATATCAATAATTTTTTTTTGTTCGTTGTGCCTTGAACTGAAAGTGTTTGTAATATTCGACGTGATGGTACATAATATTGTCGCACTGATCCGTAATGTTAAATAGTTTCGACCGCTACTCATATTTTAATATAGTATGTATAATTTGTATGCTTTAATATGTGCGACCTAACACTTCGAAACTAAATTAGATATAGGGATCTATATAAATCTAAATCATATCTTTATAAATATACAGATATAATTCAGATTCCTTAATTATACACTGCTGATGTAGATGTCTACGGCTGGCACTGTTGTGTGATTATATTATGACTCAGTCTAGACAGAATGCATAAATACAAAAATAATTTTAAATTCTTTAATGTGATTAACACAGCTATCTCTAACATAATGAGCAAACAAGCCAGTCATGATTACCATTAAAATTCAGCTATGGACAGTATGAAGCAACAAACTATTGCGTAATAGTCCTCATTACAAACTCACAGTTCTGTTACCCCAACAATTGATTCTGGTAATAACTAACTATACGTATGTACCTACATACATATAAAATAAAATTGAAGTGTCTTTGTAATAGCAAATAATAGCTTTTTAATGAGTGCATGTCAAAGTATGTGCAGCAGTATATATAACAAAAACGCAATATTTAAAAAATTGGTCTGTTTGTCTGTTTGTTCCGGGTAATCTTCGCATCATCATCTTCTGAATCGATTTCGACGGAACTTCGCTGGCAGATAGTGTATGTTATCTTGCTATCTTAATTTTACAAAAAGTTTTAGGGTTCCGTGCAATAAAAATTAAGCCCATTAAATGAAATAACCGCATGCGAACGAACACCGCTTGCGAGCAACCGCTTGTTATAATTATGTACATAAACTCTAAAGTATCTTATACGGCACTTAGGACTGCAATGATCATGTGCTGTTAACCTCTTGTATAAGTTTGTCTCGTTTATGTTATATAATTTGTATCTATTATAAATTATTTTTCCTAAATAAAGTGTTTAGTAATAGGAACGTTAACGTCACTCTCTCTAGATGTGCTTTGTTAGGTACCTTTTATCGTCAATAAAATGTCATATAAATGTGACATTTCCATTATAAATGTGCTACAGACTAAGCTAAGCTGGCTAGGACAGGTCAAACTAGCAAAAGTGTTACCCACAATGTATAGAAATAATTTTTATATACCTACATAGAACATTTATAAAAATATTCCAAGATAATATATGTAGATGTAAATCGCTTTTAACAGATGCAATATACGTGCATATTATATTACAAAAACTGCATTTAATTAGAAATGTTGAAAGACTTAAAGAACAATATCACGACTATATATACGAATGCTACACAAACATCGCTTTCGTATAAATTGAACCGTATGACATCGTCATTATTTCTTACGGATTACCTGCTATCGAGGGAGTATAATACCTTCGCTGCAACTTGGAGTTATTATTGCCAAGCGTTCAGTTTTAACCGGCTAATGGGAGCGATACGCGGCGGGAGGAGATTATCTTGGATTTGCCGAAACAATTTAGGCGTCCGATAGATAAGAGTACAATCGATTAAAATCGCGCTTCTGCAAAATTGTGTTAGCCATTATATTTATTGAGAACTGCACAATTTATTGAAACGACAGCGACCGCTCTGAACCCACCCGCTGTAGGATTACCGGGGCACGTTAATGTTATTCGAATCCGATGTGAAATACCGTCGGTAATTTTGCTAGGTATTCCAACATTGTTACGTATAGGATTTCTAATAATGATAAAATTTTGTTTCCGTATTAACGTGAGCTCGGGTGAAATATAACACCGCTTATTTGCGGTATCCGCCGCAAACGTGACGTAACTAAGTACGTATCGGAGTGTTAAATTTATTTTCAAATTGAAACGACGTAACGTATATGATTACACAAATTAAGGGAGTACGAAATTGTTTTAAGTCGCTCTACAGCTCAAACACGCCAATGGAAATTAATTCGAAAGCAAAGTAATCTGTTATATAGTTGAGTGCCTTCTCAATGTAATCGTGGTATTTTACGTTCGGTTGGTTCTGGAGCTCTCGGCGAATTGCGAAAGTGATGCCGATAATGTGTACCGTAAGCCGCGGATACGACATGACAGGGGCACTGCTCGGTACACCTTAAGCCTCAAATACACGTGCGCGTTATTGTACACTAATTGCCAACTTATGTCGACGAAGCAATCGCTATACTCATCTGCTACGCTCGTTCTAGTGTAAAGATTAGTTCCAATGCTAAATGCATATTCCGAGATAACGGTACAAGTAAGTAGAGTGTGTGGAATACACATACTTGTCTACACATTGGTAACGTATTCACTTGTTCAACACAAACTATATTTATCTTCACGATTGTCTTATGAAGTTTTATTATTTTTATCCATTGTTGACAATTGTTTAAGTATAAATTTAGGTCCACTTTGATTAAATTTGTAAAACGATAAGTAAATAATAAAAACTAATTATTTATGTTATTCTCATTATGTAATACGTCATTACATGTTTTGTACACATAATATTTAAAGAAATGAATACATTAAGTACCTGAAACTGCACGATACTGAAAATACGGAAAGTACTGGTCACTCACAATACAGTGTTTCGTAATGTGGTCCCGATTTTTTATGATATATCTGCATATAAATATCTTGCAGAAGAATACAGCTTGGCTGGGCGGCGTATAGGAAACGTGGTTTTTTCGTCACCCATACCACAAAGCCTAAAGACAAGTCTTTAATGAGTGCGTCCTACCTGTCATGACCCACGGAGCCGAGACGTGGACACTGACGGTGCGACTGGTCCACCAATTTAAGGTCGCTCAGCAAGCTATGGAAAGGGTTATGCTCGGCGTCTCTCTGAAGTTTCGCATCAGAAATGAGGCGATCCGACAGATAAACCAAAGTTATTGACATATGATTAGCAAACTGAAGTGGCAGTGGGCTGGTCACATCTATCGCAGAACCGATAGAAGTTGGAGCAGCGTGTTATAGAGTTTAGACCGCGACTTGGCAAACGTAGCGTAGGACGCCCTCCAGCTAGGTGGAGTGACGATATACGCAAAGTGGCTGGCAG
>DWME01007826.1:0-12249 GCA_018244795.1 Parelbella ahira ahira
CTCGACCCGGGATTTGAACCCAGGACCTCCCGATCAGCAGTCGCGCTTGCAACCACTCGACCAACGAGGCAGTCATAGACAAACATGTTAAAAATTGCGTTTTTGTTATACGTACCGTATGTACTTTCACATGCACTTATTATATAGCTACTATTTTGTTGTAACAAACAGACACTTCGATTTTATTTATATGTATGTGTATTCTACAGATAATTAATTTATATCCAATATGTATTGAATCACCACCTATTCCATGGGACTTCAACGTGACTTGTGAAATGTGGGCGTGTATTTCACTCCTTTGCCTACCTCTTCGGGGATTACAGGGGTGATGTTACGTTTATTTATTAGGCACATTGGTCCCAGGTTTGATTCGACAGCGATTGTATACGCAAATGATGGAAATTTGTGCTGTAATGAGGATGATTGATGGTGAATTTGTACATGTGTATCTTTTAAGAAGTTCTTAGAAAAGCATTAAATGTCATACGGTTTTATTTATAATGATATTGTTCACTACGATTATTGCCTTGCATATTGCGATAATGTTTGAGGTATTGGTATGAATATTGTTATGGCGCTAATGATACCGCCACGGTTAAAGGAAAACATTTAAAATAATTATCAATGACTTCTAAGATATGTTTGTTTAATGATATCGTTCAATTGTTAATGAAAAATATTACACTTAGGTACATATTACGTGTATTAATGAACCAGTACATAGGTAATGCTCACTTAGTAAAATTGATGTGACAAGAGATATAAAAGCGTTTAATATCTGTGACAGATATATTAAAATAAATAAATATTTGAATTTAATAACCAAATAAAGCAGTGATAGCCTAGTGGTTTAGGGTTTAATATCTGACTCCAGAAGTACTGGGTTCAAATTCTGTTGCGCACCTCTACAAAAATGTGTTTTAACCTTAAATGCCACGCAATATTATTGTCATTTATGCCGCGAGGTAATTAGCTAGATAATGAACAATAAAATAGTTTTATAATGCCATCAATTAATTTGACCGTACAATTACTTAAATGAGCTTATCGTTTTAATCGTGGCGCTATTTAACGCGTGCTACCGCAGATTGAGAATTACCATAATAATAATTATTGCACGTTTCATATCATCTAAGCTAAATCGCTACACGTGACGTAAGTTACGTGAGTAATATTTGAGCACGTCTCTAACGACTATTACCGCAAATTAAAGTAACTCGCAGTTCTAAAATATAAAGTAACGCAATATTTTTTTTCCTTTTTACGTAATTTGGCTTCATAATTTTAAACACACGGAAGTACATAACGGTTATGCTGTCTTCTCAAAGTTAGACACCTATAAGATTTTATGGAATTTTATTACTGACTTTTGTGCAAATATACTTCCGGTAATCTTCTTACCAAGTCGATTTTACTTTTGATTATTGCGGTTGTAAAAATCTCATGGATTTTTCTTTCTATCGTTCCATATCCTTAGTTGTCTCCTAACAGAATTAAAAGGACTTAGGCACATGACACACGTTTGCCTATAATTCGCAAACCAGAAAACCGCAATGAACAAGCTGACTAACTGTAACAATTAAGCGAACACCTCCGGAAAAAGGTAAAAATCCCTGTGGTTTCATGGTGGGGAATTTACTGTTCAATTTAACACGTGTTGGTTTTAACACGTGCGAGTGGTAGATGTTTGTGTATGTATGTATATGTGTATGGCGTGTGTGTGTGTGTGTGTGAGTGTGTGTGGATGAGTGTTTATATTGTGGATTGCGGTGCGTGTTAATTTTAAAATCGCTTAATAGATTTTTAGTTACACGTGTTCTATGCAAATCGTAAATACCGTTTAATACCTAAAACGTAAATTGAAATAAATGAACAAATTAATATTTTTTCACACACTTCTTTTAAAATTTGGTAACATGCTTTATTTATTAAATAGGTATTATGCTTTTCAGAATTCAAATAAAAGCCATTACATATTTGCTCTCATTTCTATCTGTCTAAATGATTTCTGTATCTAAATGATTTCTGTTTGGTGGTATTGCTCCGGTAAACATAAATAATCCAATTAGCAAAGCGAAAATTTTCTTTTTATTTTCTAAGAAACCAATGGCGAGATTTTTGTACAGATTGTGTTATACAATATGGTGTTTTGTTGCATTCTGTAACGTTCAATGACTAAGCTTAAATATGTTTTACATTTAGTTTGTTTTCGTGAGCAGAGATCGTGTGAGACGTTACTTAAAATAGATTAAAAGATTTACGTACCCATAGTATAAAAAATACTTAGATAAAACTCTCACGAGATGTACAACGCGAATGATAATGGACGCAGGTTCCAAGGGAAACCAAGACTCACCTATGCACATTGATCGAATAGGTACATCAAACAGATACCTACTGGCTTATAGGGGGGGAGGAGATAAATGTAGAAGAAGCAAGTCAAATCAGTAAAATGAGTGATATTAGGCACTCCTTGCCTTCTGCCTACTACGCAAGGGATTTGGCGTGACAACGTTATAATAATAAAAAAAAGGAAAAAATCATACATTTCTTATACGGTCTAGTGCAATAATATTCAAGCTACTGCTGATGACTGGATGTGATTTGTGTTAAAGCGCAAAAGACATTACAGTATTTTACGCCACATGTAATGTTGCACGGTGTTTACACGAAAATGTTACACAACTTCTCACTATAGTTATTTTAACAGCTTCATAAAATCTTTACGTTGAGTCAGTGTTAAAATAAATGAGGGCACTGAGATGTGGGAAAAACAATCGTTTGCTTCACGTGTGACAAATTAAAATACTTATGCTGACGCAACAATGCGTTTAGTTTCGTTATAAAATTTTACTCATTAATACTTTTATTAATATCTAGCCCGACTAAATATTTATATTTATTTCAAAATTTTGTAAAATAGTTCATTTATTCAACGTATATTGTTATAAATTAAGGCTGGTAACAAACAAGTGACATGTAGCAATGAGAAAAATATGTTGTCTCCGCCAATTGCTTAATTAACATCAGCTACTTTATAACCTTCTGTCACTTTCATGAATATAGAACGCTAAATAAGAGGGAACGCGACAGAACACTGATAACTTTATCACTACCGTAGCGTGTTATGAATAAGGATCTCCGATCTCAGCTAAACTAATGTACATATCAATGAACAGGTGATTATTGGTGTATTTCTCGGAGATAATTAGCTCCATTGGTACTTGAAGATACCTCTGCCGTGGGAAAGTGGGGCGTGGGAGTTTATCTTCAAGTGAATTGCGACTTACTAAGCATTATAATTTTTTTGTCAAGGTCGGACTGAAGAAATCAATACAAGGTAAAACAAAGATTTTGTTACCCCTAAACTATTACATACAGATATCCTGACAGGATCCCTTCAGAATGGGCAGTTCAAACAATGGGCAGTTAAAACATCACTTCCTTGCTTATAAAACTGGTATTTGTGATCATGTGTAATATTAATCCTTTGTAAATTTATAGAATAATAATAATAACAGCAAACAACATTTTATTCTTGATACTCTAATAATTTTTAAAATCTTTATGTTGTAATGGGTTTTTGTATTGTTCCAGGTTTTTCTAAAAGAAACCTATTATAAGTTGACGAATCTTTTTTCTTACAATAGGTGGACTAAATAGTTTACTTCGAAAGAGGCCGTTTATCCGCCAGTTGCTTATCGCTGGTAGTTGCTGATGTAATAAAAAGGAAATAACTGAATAGTAACAGTTATTTCGTTTGCTATTGTCGCATCGGACAGTTTGTTTGTTGCGTTACAATCAACTGCACGATTGTCGATATCGCGCACGTGTCAAAACGGATGCGATTGCGATAAGATCTGGGAAAGTCGTGCGATGATTAGATGTTTTGAGCGACAGTGCTGCGGTTAGAGAATGCGGCTTGCGGCTGCGGCTGGCGTTTTACTCGCGCTCGCGATGAGTTTAAATATTTGTGATATTTTTTGCGCAAACTATTGCGTAAATGATCTCATTATGTCTGAATCTCTCACGGTTTTTCGCCAATTGTGGGAGGCAAAATTTATGTAACTAGTCAATTAAAAGGACATAGTTACGTAGAAGTGGTAAATTCATTTTGGAGCTTTCGATATACTTCAATCAAACGTAACAACTAGATAAGTCCGCCAAGCCTCTTCAAGTTCGACTCTAATACTTATTAAACCTAAAAACAATAATCCCGTATTGATTTGCAAAAGCAGCGGTTTTAGCGTCGTAGTTTGATTCTGATTTGAGGATGACATAGGTATTGTATATTTTGATCAACAGAAGCGACTGTTAGTTTATCATGTTTATCAGCAAAACTTTGTTTTGAAATTAGAAGTAATAACATATGTGTGATTGTTTTATATGTAGGTACATATGTATGTGTCTATATATAATGCTATTGTTGTTGTAAAAATATTCATAAAAGACATCTACATACCGTACAAATTTCGTTATAGACCGTAAATCAAATAGCTTTGTTGTTGCGAATTTTTTTTCCTAAATATTTTTTAGTTTCATAATGGACAAAGCAAAAAAGAATTAGGTAAACAGATCCATCAACGAAAGGTGAATTCACACACAATTCTCGTAGAAAACTATTAGAAACACTGAAAGTAGTTAAAATTGATAATCTCAATTAAGTAATATGCTCAGCAGCGAACATACATATATTTAGTATTTAATTTAAATTGATATGAAATATGAAGTGTCATACTAATAGTGATTAGTATTAGTTACCTATTATCTAGGATTCCTCAAAGCAAGGGTGAATAGGTTTTTCTTAGGCACGCGCGCTCTATCTGAGGACGCAACTGTGACTTTATTTATGATTTTTTTATAATAACAAGTAGATGCAATATACGGATATGTTATTAAAGAGTCTTAGTAATAAGAATCCTTGGTGTCTTAACATTCGTTTACAATCTCTTCAAACTCGTTAAACAACAATCCCGCATTGGTACGTAGAAGCAGTAGCCTTGGGTCCGCACTCAAGTTCTGGTCCGACGGTTAAATACACTTTACTATAATTGACTGACAACGACAATTTAGTGCTGAGCTGTTATGGGTACGATTGCTACGGGGCCACATATTATTAGGATCATCACAAGTGTTGTTCTGTCTGCAGATAATATATGTATGAAAGATATATACTTATTGCTATTATTACTTATTCAGTGCTACGTATATACTATGCACGCTCTTAAATATACCCGTAATTCCAATGTCACATCACAATTTATTGCCTATTATTTATTCGTTGCAATTGTTCGACATGAAATAGATCCATACGTAATTATACGCATACAGTAATAAATCGCGTTTGAAACAACGGGACGGGGCTGTGCGAATTCACATACGATTTTAATGATCAATTACGTCTGTTGATGACTCTTTAGCGAATTTCATTTCGTACAAATTATATTGGATGACTTACGGCGCGTCTTTTGTTATGGCACTGGCTTGTATAGCTAGTAAGTTAGCAGTACTTTGCTACATGAGGCGATATGAATATTTTTACTGTATTTAGATTCAATAGAAGATAACATTCATAACAACAGTGTTTAACGTAATTTCGACCTATTTTAAATTATGGGTAGTCAAAAATGTTAGCGATATTTTTGTATTTTGTAGTAGGAAATGCGTTTTATATTTTATTTGAAGTCGCTAAAAATATCAATATTTTAATGTATTTGCTTTTTCTTTATAGAAAAAACGCTATTTCTTAATTGCTTTAAATACGTTTTCAACGGCGTGTGCGCCTTAATTGAATCACTAATTAATTCGTTACGACTATAATTACAGGTTCAAGTGACGGATAACCAGCGATTTGATTGATTACGGATTTACAATTTTATTGTGCTGTTGATTCAGATCGGGATTTTGAGACTACGACGAATATAATTATACATAAGTACAATGCTTAAGATTTTTGAGTGTATAAATTTTAAAACATCATATGACGAACATTTTAATGCATTATGGGTGAAAGTATCAAATAGAAAATTTTCTTGAAGAAAAACTTAATCCGGCTAAACTCGGTTTGTTAGAAGCTCCATTGGCGGTTTTAATTATAACATTTAATTAGTATTAATAGGATACTTGATACGAATTTACTACATGTAGGTTTGTATAAGGCGTTGATTAATCCCAATTTAGCTTCCATCTGTTTACTATGTATTAGTATGCTTATTCAAGTCGCGGTCCGCCCTTAAGTGGATTATCGATAGAGGTAAAATGTTATATGAAATACGTAATTTTACCCAAAATACGTTGGTACAAAAGTAACATATTAGGCAGTCACCTCAAAATAACAATAAATAAATCAAGCTGGACGTATTGAGGACGAGCATGAGCATGGACCTGAAATTGACGACAAGTCTAGAATTTTTTTAAATATTTTACTATGATATGTTTTCAGTATTAAATTAATTTTATGAAGTACATTCCTAGATTAAAACAAGTTTGTGACGTACGGGCTTAGCTCGATGCAATAAATACAACAATGGTTATACAACAAGGAGAAAGTAACGTACATATGTAGGTCCATTTACATCCTGTTGAGATCGGCATGTCCTTGTCATAAATTGATCGATATCCGACTCGTGTACAAGTGTGTGAAGAAAAATAATGTAACCTGATGAAATACAACAACACAAAGGGGAACACAATTAATATTACCAATAATGACTACATTTACAGTTATACATAGCTTCACGATAATTATACGAAACTAATTTCGATTACTTAAATACCCATTGAGTTTGAAATACCGCTAACGAATTTAAGCGGGCTTAGATTATGTTTTAGGTTCCTTACGCGGGTTGTGGTTGTAGCTCGGGGCCAGTAAATTAGTTACGATATCTTCTGGACTAAAAGGAGCCTTTCAGGGTTACAAGCGGCTTAAGTGGGAGCTCGAACCGTTTAGTTTCATTAGGTGTTAGGCAGAGAGCACCGAGTATCAAATGTCTCTATCCTTACAGATCTGACGTGTTTGTTTTACTTTGATCACTGTCTCTGTACACGCATTTTGGTTTCGGGACTTTCTGGCCACCCCATTAACCAGTATCTGATCTATTTGATCGAGAAAGCTGAGCTTGGCCTACCTCGAGGCCTGCATCCATCGAAATGCCTACTAGTTTCTAAGTAAACGATACAGTAAGTTTTATTAGAGCGACGTTTGAAGCTAATGCCTTGTGACACACAACAATGGCATGAACGCGCATCTAGCAATATTTATTGGCATACGATGTATCGTGATCTTGCACAAGTGCTTGCTTCTTGTACAACATTTTGTACATACGAGTAACACCTTAGATTACGGATTAGAGAAGCGAGATAACGAAATCCGGGTCAGCTATGTTATTTTGTTACATGGGACATTGACATTCTTACAAAATGCACTAACAGTGAGCAATGACTTTAATTATTATATAGAAATTTTGCAGATTTCATCTGAATACTTACATTCGCAATTAGATGTATAATGACTATATTAGATATAGTGAATGTATAACTTAGCTGGGGATAGTTTAGCGGTTCAGAATTCAGACTCTCATTACGCAGTGCCTGGGTCGAAATATGCGTTTCGATATTAAAGGTCGGTTGCGTTAACGGTAGATGAAAACGTCGTAAGGAAATCTGTACATCTTAGAGTTCTCCTTCATGGAGTCTAAATCATGTAAAGTTTGCTAACTCACACCCTGCCAGTGTGGCAAGCTATGGCCTTAATTCATCTCACTCTGACAAAATGCCTATTTTCAACAGCGCGACGATAAAAGACTTGACGATGACGGTTCTGGGATTTTTAAACTAATAGCGAATACTTCGACACTGATGCAAGTATAACAGAAAAAAAAAACTTAAGATTATTATTCTCTATCGGTAAAACCTCTGTCTTTTTGGAAATGAAGGATATGAAGGATATTTTTATAGTTTTAAAAACGTGCATATAAATAAAACTAAAATTACTTGGATCGTTGGCTTACAGCATGTAAAAACAGCAACAAGAATATAGGGCGCCATCTGTTTTGTTTGCCAGTGCAAGATTAACGAGTTAAAGTTATAATTTATTGGGTTTCTTACTTACCGGAATGTCCAATATTTTAGCTTTCTAAGAGAAAATGATTAGTCACACTTATTATTATTGTCGTACTCTCACACCAGGTCTCTTACAGGGTAGTCGGAGAAACCAAATGCCAAATATCTTTGTAGAACCTTTACAACTATAATACAACGCTTTTTAAATTTTACTTAACCTTTTCCCAATTACCGTTCTACTTATCTATTATTGTTATTTATTAGTTAAATAAGCGCATCTGAAACTAGAACCTGAGGTTACCCAGTGGCTCAGTTTATTCGGATAAACATGCCAAACCGGTTCGCGCACGGCGGGTTAACACAACGGTAAAAACTATAAACAATTGTTATACAAAATTTTAATGTAACAATAACTCACCACTCGAACCGTTTATTTAGGATAATTTTTGTTAGTTTAGCTGAATGTCTATTTAGCATAGTTTAGGTAATTGTCCAATTTCTGTCATTAGGCACGTCACACACGTTCTCGGAGATATTTGGTTTGCTTTATTTTCTAGACCGTGATATAAAGCAATTGATATTTCTTTGCGATTAATGTATATACCTACGTATTAGTTTTTTAAATAAAAACAGAATACAACAAATAATGTACATAATGTGTACTTTAAGCACCTATGTACATAACATATAGGTACCTAACTTCACCGGTATTTCCACCAACGGGTAGGCAGAGGTGTGTAGTATGTAGCTTTCCCACGATTCACCTGCTATGTTAAGAATTGTAATGCAATTTCAATGTTGTCTTTGAGTGTAAACAATGTCTTTTATAATAAAAGACTCATAATTTTTTTTGTATTTACTTACGTCTGATCTATGACAATCAATATGTGGCTTTGAATGAATTCTTCAGTGACTTTAAATTAGGTTTATAAATATGAAAATTAAGTTAGGTGATTCAGAACACAAGTACCTAGTGCTATCTCTTGTCAAGATTTAAAATGTAACCAAAAGTAAATAAATAAACATTATAAATTGAGGGAATGAATATAGTATTGAAAGTCGTAAGAATTGGAAAACGAACTAGACCATAGGTACTAATTGAGTATTAATCACGTGAAATATATTTTCGAGTGTACACTGACGAATTATCAAAACAAATTTTTCTATTGGCCCAAGATTTGGGAAAATATCAAAGCCGATAGAAGATATTTAGTACCAAAATTATAAACAGTTCAAGAACTGTCTGTGCAAGGCTTAGGCGCGGAACATAAAATAGCAACTAATGTAAACCATTGATGTAATTTATGTGTGCACGTACCATTCACTTCCCACGATTATTTTCCACCAAGTCCTTAACGAGTGAAACGTCAGTGACTGCAGGTGACATTTTACACTTATTACTGTTAACATTAATCATATCTGTTTGCTCTTCGTCACTCCCTGCCACAAGCAAAATAAGTATTTCATATGAGACCGGTAAAGTTACTTAACCTTCCATGAATTTCATTGTCTCATCGGAATTGACAGTGATAGCTCGTCAGACCTAACCAAGTTTGATATCTTATTTAAGAGCCATTAACAGTCAGCTTGCCTCCCGTCATTAAACGTCATGTTATTTTATTGCTCATTGTTATAAGAATTGAAAACGTCTGATCTTACGCACGGAAATGAAACAGTTTTATACTGGCAAAACGAGAACTTTCATAGTATATATAATAATTAAAGGTTCAGACCTTAATGAATGCAAGAAATTGACAAATATTAGATTGATTAAGTCTCTAACATTACAATACATATGATATATTCATACTGTTTTTGCAACTTACGTGGCTGACAGTAGAAAAAAGTAGGAGAAATCACAATAAATATAACAGTTGGGTAGGAGTATAGGGGACAAAAATAAAAAAACTAAGTATATTAAAAGAAGAACATTTTAGTTTAAAATGTCATTTTATTGATATGTACTAATGTAATTCACACATAAATGTTTGACTGTATATGTACGTTATGGGTTTTACGTTAAATCGGCTGAACTGATTATAACCGAATCAATTGAGTTGGATTGAAATCAATTAAGTTAGCGATAGAATCAAATTAGATTCAACATATTGTAAAGGCTTAGGATTTGGAACTCGATCCCTTGAAGTGGGCGGTGAATTCCTACCGTTATTAATACAACCATTTATTGATTTATTAATGTAATGTATTATTATTGTAGGTAATTTAATGACGAATTAGGCAAATTCTGAATTTACGTGACTTACTCAATATGACCGCAGAAGGTGAGTCAGTAACAAAACTGTTATTTGCTGCTTGGAGCTATGCGAAGGTTTTGAAGGTGTATGACGCTAAACGTGACTCATAGAACCGGCGTTATTAATTAACGGTCGATTCACACTGTGCACGTCACAATCATAATCAGAATCAGAAATTTTTATATGCGCGAATACTGGTGAACGAGTTGTTATAATAAATTGAGATCACTATATTCGCTTAGTATCATCATCATTAATCCCTTAATCATCACACTGTTAGACACGGGTTTTTTCTCAAATTGAGAAGGATTAAGGCATAGTTTCCTACGTTGGCCTAGTGCAGGTTGGTAAACTATACATAGGTAGATAATAATATTTACAATTTTCTTAAGTGCGTAGTTGACCAATCGAAAATAAATTGTGACTCAGTGGGGATCTACCTTAAATACAGTCTTCGTTCAGAGACTGGCGGAACTAAATATTTGAAAAACATGGGTTTGCTTCACGATAATCTTTACTTTATTCATTGTTAGTGCAAAAACTAACAATGTGTAATGAAGGTTTTTTGGCGAATTGGAAGTACCTAATGATAGTTATATTAAAATAATACTTAATTCAAAATTCTATTTTTTAACCTCTTTTAAAACCTCTTCCAATAAATTCCACCCTAACTATCAATGGTTGGCAATTTATTAAACAATAATTGTCTGCATTAATCGTAATTTTATTATTGTGTGCTCAAGTGCAAAAAAATATGTTATTCTCACTATAAGTTGTGGATTCCTGATCCATACCTAACCGAGTGCCTCCAACTCATGAGTAACTATACATATTTAATTTAACTGTAGAATGTTTAGAAATTAAGATTTTTTTATTACTCAGTTGAATAATGTAAATGCAGGATAAAAATAATACAGTTATAATATAAACAGAAAATGAATGGAAAGGAAGAATCCAATTATTATACCAATTTTCAAAGGACCTTCCGGGTAAAATATGAATAAGTAAGCAACATTTATATGGCTTGGCTTAAAATCTTGCTGTTAGAAAGTCACACATAATAGTTTATTATTATTATTATATGTAGATTGCGTCAATTTAAATAAGTCGTAAAATTGGTCTCTTCGCTGATACGATTAAATAATATCTACATAGAAATATAATAATAACAATAAAACGATTTAAACGTAAAATGACTTAGAATAATAGACCATGAATGTACAGCGGAATGTTACGGAACAGAAATTGATTAAAATTATTTTTTTATTTATAGTATTCTTGATTTACAAAACGTGCATATATATAGGCTTTACAATAGGTGATTTATTTATTCTGTAAAGTGTAGTTCATGCTCAACTATTTTCTAATTTAATAATAAAAATATAAATAGATAATAATCGACCCATTTGTCATTCCACTGTTGGAATATGGGTCTCCTCGCATATTGAGAGGATTAAGGTCATAGTCTGCCACGCTGGTCAAGTGCGGATTGTCAGACTTCACACACCTTAGAAATATTTTTATTTTGTAAATTCTAATGTGTGCAGGTTTCCCCACGATATTTTCAAATGATATTTAAACTTAAAACGCACTTTTGTAAAGAGGTGCGCGCCCTGGATTTCAACCCAACACCCCCGGAATGAGAGGCTGAATTCTTAACCACTAGGCCATCACTATCACTGCTATATTGAATTTAATATTGAATTCAAATGAATTTGAAATTTTAAATGTTTAGTAGATAACAGATGATAGAAAACATCTTCCGTGGATTGTCCAATAGCTAATTTTGATCTAAAATATTTCTTTACAAATATATTAAGGCTATTATTAGCATATATTTTACGTTGATAATTATATAACTATAGTTAACTTTGATCAACGGCTTAGTGGCTTGGAAACCTGAAATAGATGTTTTTTACACATCTCTTGC
>DWME01007827.1:0-12249 GCA_018244795.1 Parelbella ahira ahira
TGAACTTTAATCATACCATATCTCATGCTATCGCGCGCGCCCAAAAAATTGTATAAAAGTGTACATATCAAGTATAATTCCTCTTCAGGTATTAATGTGCATGTGGCATTATTTTTGGTTCTTTGCTATCATTAAATAATGTTTCAACGTTTGTGACAATGCAGAAAGATCCAGAAACAATGAGAATGTTCTTCGGGATTGCGTTGGTGAAGCTGGTGTTGCAGAGTTCAGTTATGGTTGACTGGTGCATCAAATTTGCTGATATCTGTAAGTATTAATAAACTGCCTCGTTGGTAGAGTGGTTGTTAAGTGGGATTGCTGGTCAAGAGTTCCTGGGTTCCATTCTGGATAACGGCTGCTATTAGGCTTGAAATTTGTAGTTGTAGTTCTGAGTTAGGATTTGTACGTAACTGGTAAAACGTGTGAGCATACTATACTCAGAGGTACCTCTTCAGGGAATAGAGCGGTAATGTTACATATTAGTAGTATCAGTAATTTTTCAGGAACGTGGATATAGACCTAACTTTGTAAGTGAGGATGTCTTAAAGTTTGTTTGCTTGTTCATTAATAAATTATCAGATCGTTTAAAACCATTTTGAATCAAAACTTGACGTTTTGTTTAACGACGGCGAACTCAACATAATTAAGCATTATCTCAATATGCCTATTTATTCACTGAAGAGAAGTTTCCTGTTATTGTCGTGTTAAAATGTTTAGCAGTCCCATTAATTAAATGATAATTGTCACTTTGAAGGTTTCGCATCCGTCAGCCTGATCATCATCAACCAATACATCAAGCAGTTGCGAATCGAAAAGGCCCAGGGGGTCGCTGACCATCCACCGTCGTACATCGAATGCTTGGTCAACAGTGCCCAGGGAAAGAAGGATGTGAAGGCCACGGTGGCCACCATTGAAACGAATGACCAGAAGATCGAAGTACCAACAGATGTCGCTACTGTGCGAACTTAAATATATGATATCCATTTTTGTATTAGGTAATTTTGTGTTATTATTCTTATTAATTGTTTAATCATTTATTTTAAACTGTACAATGTCTATTGAATATAATAATAAACGTTTATTTTTGTTTTATATTTTCAATTTAATAATGTATCTTTTCGTAATTCGAGTAAAAGCATTGATGAAATTATAGACTTAACATACATTTCGGTAACATTGTAAATTCTGTAAAAATATATACGAAACTAAATTCACACAATATGAAATTTAACGATCCTAGTAATATGTATCTGTTAAAATAATTTACTGCTATTTAGGTTACCGATAACATTTATGACTGAATTAAATTTTTGGAAAAATTTAAACTAGGTATTTGTTTTCAAACCTTTTCATAAAAAAAAATCCTTTTTTAACTTGACGAAAGGTAAGACCCAGATAGCGTTGCAAGTACCACGATTATATACTGGCCAACACAAAGCCTGCATGTGCATAAAAATGTTTGTTTGTTTCGTATGGCAATAAGATATACTGCCGCATGTATGAGTTGTGGCATGCGTGACTACTGATCGAGAGCTCCTGGGTTCGATCGCTGGATCGTATTTTATTGGGTTATCCTAACTTGAAATTCCTAGTAGTTATGTAAGTTTGTTGGAGTATACTACTGCACTCCTACCTACCCTTTCGGAGAAATGCAAGTGTTATATGATGAAATAAGATACACGTGGTCACGAAAAATATTAAAAGTACAGTGCAACATTTCTTAAGTTTTATTGTAAGCGACAACATGTGCAGCCAGTGCAATATTGGAGTCCAACCATAATAGCCATAATATCCTGATAGTTATGCGTATTACCTACCTGGCATATTCCCAAGTGTACTCCCAGCTATTTGACAATGTATAAAACTGCTTCGCTTTAAATTTTATTTAAACTGTCTCGCTTGTACAGAAGAATATGTAATAATAGGTATGTGGCACAAACCTTAAATCATTAACCTTCGTGGTAAAACGAATAAATTGTCATACAGATGTCATACATGTAATAACTGACCGCGTTACAATTACCCATCTGTAATAAATGTTCGTGATAATATTTTTGATATTTTCATAAGTGCTTCCTACTTATTTCTTTTATTAAAAATCATCAAGGTCTACGATGATCATGCATACAGTTGCGAGAAGCAATTTTTATTGTTATTGTTACATCAGGTTCCTTACAGGGTAGGCAGGGAGCAATGACTATCATTAGAGATACGACGTGTTTGTCTTACATTCATCACTATGTTTATACTCGTACGCTGGTTCACAATATTTCTGCCTTCCCCATTGGCCTGCATCAGAACAATTTGATCAAGGTAGGTGAGTTTTGATCTTCCTCGGTACCTATATCAGGCCAATGTTAATAAAACATTCAGCCGTTTATATTGTCGAATAGTTGCAAACGCAACTGCTAATCAGTGGTCCTGGGTTCAATTTTCAGGTCGGTTACTATTGGGTTTTTAAACTGAAAACGTTTAGTAGTAGATCGAAATCTGTAACTGTGCCTGGTATTATACTAAATTTTAATTAACTTATATTTAGAAGGTGATGATTAAAACATTAGATGCTATACATTTTCTATGATGTGTACGATGCATGGAAATAGTTGTGTTGTTGGCGATGTTAGGAACACTGGGAGATATTTCGCTGGCAAAGACCGGTATTCCTAAGCGACGACACGAACCCACGTGACTTGTGTCGGGGTTCAGCGAACATTCCTTCTGTTATAAGCGCAAACTTGTGAGAAAATGCCTCAACATATTATACTGTATTCAGCTTACCTAAATATAAAAATTATGTGTTAACGTATCCATTCTAAAACAAAGCAAATAAACTTCCGTATCGAAGTCGCTCACAGAACTGTAACTACTTATTTCGCTACGACCGGCGCATTATTGAAGATCTCAATGAAGTTAAGATAAAATGTATGTTTATATCTTGCATTTTTAATAGCCTGTCTTCTACATATACAACTCTTCTGAATAACAATAATGTTAAAGTAACACAGACAATAATTACATTTTCATTAATTACGATTACTATGAAAACTAACTAATGATTGATATAAACTAATAATGAATACTAATGATTACTATGAATAGTAGTTACACTGTTAGGTAGGTACTACCTAAATAATAGCTTTTTAATGAGTTTATAACAAAAATGCAGTTTTAGAAATTTTTGTTGGTCAGATTGTTACGGATAATCGCCGAAACGGTTTAAAATTCAGATAAATACATTTCAGTTTCGGAACTTGTAAGAAGAGAAACATTTTATTGTTAATTATTCATACTACTTATAAATGTTTGTAAATATCCAGATATAGTCTCGATATATGTACATAGATATCCAGACATGGGAGCTCGTGAAGAAGGACACCGTATAGGTCCAAAACTAGTCAGTCCATCCCGAAAAACAAGTTAAGTCTGTACATATACAATAATAATCAAGAGACACATTCTCAGCAAGAAACAAGTATAATGTAGGTACGTCACATGACACGTGTAAGTTCGACAAACTAATCTCATATTGAAGCGGTTCTTGAGACCATTATTACACGGCCCAGTAAATCATGAAGCAGCTATATTAGCGAGCTATCAGCTGGCTGGTGGCAGAGAGCAATAGATGGCTTTGCGGTCACAGAGTTGGTGGAGATAGTGCATTTGTGTGGAGTAATTATGAGGTGCGAACATCTTCCAATATACTATCAACATAGCGTGTTGTGACGTTACTATAGATTTATTTAGTACGTATACAAAAATAGGGTTATTCAGAATAAATAGGTAAAATAATTTGGTCCGAAAATTTTAAAAAATATGGCATAAAATATAACATTGCGTCGTTGGACGAGCGGTTGCAAGCGCGACTGCTGATCGAGACCACCTGAGTTCAAATCCCAGTTTCGGTATTAATGGATTTTTCTAATGTAGTCTGGTAGTGAATCAGAGTCTGGATCTGTGCCTATTGTTTGAAAATAGGCTATTCCATGGGAGGAAGACGTAACTGGTGAAACGTGGGGTTGCGTGATTTGTGTCACATATAATTAGTAAACACATTTTGTCGTGAAATAATTTCTTCAACGGAAGAAAAAGTCTTTTTAATATTCTAGGTTGTGTAACTACTATAGACGTGGCTTATAAGTATATAACTAAGATATTCAGAGGCTATCAACACACACACAAATAACGTGGAGTTTAAGGAAATTTACGCATCCTTTCACACCCCTTAACAGGAGGACATATTCGCTGCGGTTGACGTCTTCTGAACAAACTTACAAAAGCAAGGAAACCCGTTCCTCTCGCTCCACGTACCTGTGAACTGAGTAAAAATATCATCACACAACCCTTCACATATTTGCCTAAGCTTACCTTGACCTTTAAATAAATTTCAGACTGGCATTTACTCTACCATTAACTTTTAAGACGCATGAAAATTTCACTATACACCCGAGCGACTCGTTACACTGTGAACATATAGATAAAGTACGGTTAAGGACGTGTCTGTTAAAATATCGTATTAAACATTACTGAAGTCTGTTTAGACTAGAGAGGCATATGTTCAGCAGTGGACGGGAGTAGACTTGTGGCGAAGTCCGTTTATTATTAATTTAATTGACAAATTAATTGGAAATTGTGATTATCAGCTTGCTGTCGTTGCCACACGCTGGCACTCAGCAGGGACTCTTTTGTAAATAATTTTATTTACTTCATATAAAATGGTGTAATTGACAACCAAAGAAATAAATAAAAAAGCGCTGAGTGTCTAATATTTCCATCCTTAAAGACTTAAGGAAACATCAACTGTAGTGTAATCTTTACACTGTATAGTTCTATTCTACTGGTAGCAAAATTGACAAGATAGACTGCTCATTTATTGCTAATTAATATAAGATTTCTGGACTTCAGGTCTAGGTGCCTGGTCTACCTGGGTGATACAGGTTTGTATTTATTATTAGACTGTTCTAATATCTATAGATACAATATATAAGATCTAAGAAGTATCTATAGTCACTATCGATAATATCTAAGGGGACAAATAAAACAATATAAGTATCTACCTTTTTTTAATTATATGATATATCGTGTAGTTCCTACGCGCACTCTCCAAAATGTATCTTGTAGAACACGTCTACACGAACAAGACGGCGGTGATTAAAGCTTGCTAAATAGATATCAAGTAATTTCACCGCCGTCATTATCGCTACTCGCTTGTAAGTAGTATGACGCATCCTTTAAGCACTTAGCGCATTTGAATGTCACTAAGTATGTAGAATATTGGTAAAGATACACGTGAGAAATGATGTGTGAAACAGACACGTGGAGATTTATAATATTAGGTACACCTAAAGCGTTCTTCGTAGCCTCAAATATTGAAGTATTGCTTGTATTTTCTTGTATTACTTGCATACGATGTGGTAACCAGTTATTAAGTGAAGTTCTCTATAGAGGTATAATCGTAATCAGATTATGTGTAAGCGTTGTGCATGAAAATAAATTTTAATAGTAATGGAAAATTATAACGTAAAACTAAATAATGTCTATATGAAGATTTATTTTTTATTTATGTAAACGTAAATAAAAAATTAATAACAGATGTGGCGCCTATTACGGGAGGCCTAAGTCCAGCAGTGGACATCTAAATGCTAACCATAATGATGATGATACCATCTACAGAAATGTAATTACATTCACATTTACAATTGTATTATATGGACCGTTTCTCTGCATAGTTTGTTTGTGTCAGTTGACAAAGGCTAGCGCTACGCAGTAACTCTTATTTTGATTTCATTTTTGTATAACAAATCATTATTTACGAGATCGCATTCTTTTTCATTCCGCACATTTTTAGAGCTAAAAATTTCCCACCCGCACTCAAAGTCGTCACGAGAATTTGCTTTAACCCAGATATATCGCGGCGACTGTACATGTGCTACACTGCTTGGCACTTTTGCATTATGCGCGTTTTGCATAACACTTAGCCGTACATTCTTGTAGAAAAGTGCACTTTCAATGTTCACACGTACGTTCTTGTGACTTCTTTGTTTTACGAATCAGAGTTACAGTGGTGTTTTAAGGATTATTATATGATCTGAAAGGCTTTGAAGACAGCAATAACGCTTTTTTTTATATAGGGTATTATGCTCATCTTATTTTATACTGAGTTTTGTCGTTTCTTGAACAACGTTATATTAACCAGATTTTAGAACTGGTAACATGAGATCCAAAATTCTTTTATAGTTTTCTATCAAAACTGTAAAACGGTTGCACGCATTAGTTTCTTCATTATTATTAATTTAGATATCTTTTAACCCAAGACGTAATATAATTTCGAAAACATGTGTGACTGGTTCATTGATTCAGTGGTAAATTGACTGTTGTGCCGAGGGTCGTGGCCGTGATTTTTACTGGGGAAGGTATATATGGGTGTGAAAAATGTCTTCATATGAGTAAGTATGTATAGGTATACTCATATGTTCATTTAACCGTGTTTTAACAGATGTTTGGTTACTATAGCACAGGCTCAGTTTAGTTTACCTAATATAAGGTGGCCGTGTGTAGACTTGTCCCTAAATATGTAACAATTATTATTACATATTTAGCCAGTTGCAAGGCCATATAAAATTATGTGGATTACGTAATCCTTGGTCCATCAACAAGGCTGATGTTTCTACTTGACGATCATATTAGTTGTGATATGTCCATTATAATCCGCCAGTCATGGTCCACTGCTGGACATACATATGCCCCTCCAATAGTACGCCACTGAGCTCTATCTGCAGCTCTTCGCATTCAATCACTCACAGCCACTTTACGTGTATCGTCGGTAGTATATTCGTGGAACAACAATTGATTTTGAATTCGTTTATTACGAACGCTCGCAAAATAAGCAGTTCGTTGAAAAGCGGTTCATAGGTTCAGGAACTCTTAAGTATCATACGGTCTACATTGATCCGATATGAGAATAGCAATTTATTTTTGATCACAATGCCAATTCTGGAACTCTGTTTGCTCCATACAACGGTCGGATAATAACACCAAAAATGTCATTGACAAACAATATGATAAGGCTGAGCAAATGGAAATAAAAGAGAATAGAAAAAGATAAAACGTATTGAGGCGAGAAATGGCAAAATAAGAAAAAAATATTGAACACAACCAACCGCCTATTGAAAGGTTTTCACGGAGGCGTGTATTCAGGATAATCGTACTTGGATGTGTGAATAAATTTTTCATATCACTTCTGCTGTGGCAACGATATTCTATTTTTCTAGGGTTGTCCCGCGTTAGGTTTTAAACGATTTTTTTTTTTTTTGTCAAATATCTGTGAGAAAAAAACTTAACCTTTCAAATTTTTTTAACAGAAAATGTCCTTTATTTAGAGTAAAATGCACACAGGCGTTTTTTAAGTGATTAGTGAAAATCCAGGTCTTAAAAAATCCCATCTATTAGGCGTTGGACACTATCATTCATGGACAACATTATTCTCGAGTTGACATTAAACTAATCTGTCGTGTGAATTAAAAAAAATATATCGTGTATGTCCTGTTCTACATCGAACGATACTTCGAACCTGTGTAGATTTTGCTAGGGATGCCTGACGTTTATTATAAATCAATTAATTTTATTCTTCGCACGCCAAACAGGGAGAAGGGCTACCTGATGATAAGTAGGCGCCGTCTCTACGGACATTTATGTTGCTTGGAGGCCCCAATGAGTTTGTTAGCTAAAAATGAGAGATGATTTAAAAAATCTTAATATCTCGTATGTGTTTTTTGAAGGGTTTGGCAGATGAGTGTAGAATATATACCATTATTCACAAATTATAATACGTCCCACCATGAAATAGGGGGGTGAGCCTATTGCGATACACCAGGCACAATTCCAAACTCTGTGTTACCACTGGAAAGTTCTAGTTAAAAGAACTAATAATACATTATCTGTTCGATGTTTCATGAACGCTTGACTATTAGGTATATGGAGTTCGTAAAAAAATTAACGATGTACTTCGTTGCAATTTTTACTTATTCGATTATGGCCTATAGTAAAGCAACCGTTCTATCAGATGGAAGCGCGAAAGAAAAAGGCGATTTAATAATTGTGTTACTCAGATAGTATTAGAGGTTAAGTTTACCCGAATAGGTGCTGACAGAATACGCCAAGCAGTATTTTCAAATATTTCAGTGACAACCCTGACCCGCTCGGTCCAACGGAGCTAACGCAATAGTTCAATTTGAATACCCGTATTAGCTCGGTAAGGGTTCGACGTATCCCGACTGGACTCGCACACATCGTTCTGAACTATATAAAGGGTCTTCTCCCATGTTTAATGAGTATTCCGAGCTAAGAAGGCCGTATAATCACTCGGCTTTGCTCAGCTCGTCTATAGATTCAACCGTCACTCCCTTAAGATCCTTTGATAAACACCGAATAAACAAAGCAATCTGTTTATAATCGATATAAACATGCATCAAAAGTGATGGAGAAATGAATAATTTGATACAATTTCGTCGTGTTTTTGAATGACATAACATGCAAAGGTTATTGTGAGTTAGATATGAATTATTGTGCAGTATCTATTATGTATCGATCCATTCTCGTCAGGTCGCATCGGCGGTTTCTTCAATAAATTATCGTTTCGAACCACCTGGCGTGTCGGCTATATACTTCTGTTACATCGCACGACAAATCGTGAGTAGTTAAGTTTTTTTTATTTTCGTATCCATTTTAGTTACGTTTCTCCTTCTTATTGCTATATTTATAGGTATATGTTCAAATTTTTAAGTTATGTTAACGTTGTTGATACGTAAATTTGTGTTATGTATTCACATTTCTTAAATTAATATTTTCTATAAGAACAATAGATTAGCAATATTTGTATAAATGCATATTAGTCTTACAAAAAAGGTAAGTATATTTATATACATATATAAACTTCTAACAAAATATAGGTACACTAAAATGGCTCCAGAATTCCAGGTGAGATCTACAAATCATCGCAAATTGTGGCGCACCTTGGGAAATGCCTATGTTCAGCAGTGGGAGAGTAAAAGCTGAACATGATAACAATGATTCCAAAACCAACCGTTTTACAATGTAGGTGAAAAATAATAAAAAGACGTCAACTATAAACACACCACACAGTGTCGCCATCAACAATTAATTAATGGCGGCCATGTCGGTTGTCAAGAAGTGAATATCAGAATTATGAAGTTAATTCCTTATTATAATTACTGTAACGAACTTCATTCTGTATTCCATGTTTATGCCGTCGTTAACCATTAATTTGTAATGGACAGGAAACAACTAACATTTACGCTTCGAAATATTATGCCTTAACGAATTTTTATGTACGCTCAAATGATTAATAAAAGATACTTTTAAATACGACTCGTCTGTAATTTTTTATTTGCGAATTGATTAAAAATATCTCCGTAGTTATTGCTGTCAGTCTAATTAAAAAAGAGGGTAACTATAAATGCCTTTAGTAGAAATAATCACAGCAAAACTGCTTGTTTGTCTCACTGATAAGCTTACCTTTAACAATACATGTGGTCCAATCGCTCATATGGACTAATCGTAACACATTTCTCGGTGCATCTAGAACATCTGTATAAAAAGTAATATTAAAATGTATGCGATCAAAAGGTTTAAGTCAAGGTGAAACATTGTGTATACAGAACATCATTCTACATATAACTGTTTGTTGTTGGTGTCAATATATAATTGAGCAGACTTAAAATTGGCAATACTCAATAAGCTTATTATACTAGAGTGTAGTGTATGTTAATATATACCATTAACGCTGATCTTGTATACACCTTGATCATTGGAAAAAAATCATACCCCCATGATATATTAATTTTACACATCGTGTTATTTAAACTCGTTCACTATGCATTTGTGCTAGTTTATAATTAAGATAACAAGGTAACAATTAAAACTTGTATGTAACTTTTTCTTGAGAGAATTGTATACATGTTACAATATTGTTGAGTACGATAATAAAATAAAATTAGATTATTATCATTTTATATTAATTGAGAGAATTATAAAATACACCAATAACTGAATGTAGTGCTTTAAAGTTTTCGACGTTTCAAGTAGTAAATGAATATATTTATTTATTAAAAAAAAATATTCTGTATTTGAAAGGATTACAAGTGGGGCTCGATCGTTTTGAAAAGTATTTTCAAAAACATCTCCATAAATCCAGCTTCTTAAGCGACGTCAAGTTTCAGGTTTTCAGAGCCAATTTAAATATTTCATGAAGCGAAATATACTTAGGTAGGTACCTACTCGAACCGCTCGTTTCAATCCTGAATAGAAATTAATTCATCTAATGAAATGTTAATAAAACGAAAAGACCAACTTTAATCAAATCCAGTATAATTATATATATTATATTATATGCACGTTATTTGCTTTGAAAGTAATAAAAGGAAATATGTTTAGTTAATTTTGTGCGTGAAGAAACGATATATTTATTAGGTACTTACTAATATTTCTTTTCTGCCAATGGTTAATAATTAAAATATTGAATTCGTAGTTATGTTGTGCTTCTCACCCAGGATAAATTTCCCTGCTATAAGTACGAGTATTTCTGATGTGCCGTAGTATAAAATGATCTATATACTTACATATTTGTATGTATATTAACACATGTACGTTTAACTGCCTCGTTGGTCTAATGGTTACAATTGCGACTGCTAACCTAAGAAGTTCTAGGTTCGATCCTGATTCGGGCCGAGTGTTGCTGGGTTTTCCTAACTTGAAATTTTCAGTAGCTCGAAGTATGGATCTGTGTCTGACGTATGGCAGTAGGCTCAACCCCTCTTCCATGGGATTTATTAAATAATGAGTTAAAGTGAGAGTACTACAATCCTCTACTCTCTTTGGGTATATGTGTGATTACATTGAAAGATACTGGAAGAGATCTGGAGACTGCTAGAATAGATCTGCGGAGGATCGAGGGTGGTGGAACAGCTTGGGCAATGCCTATGTCCAACAGTGGAACGGTAAGCGCTGATGTGATTATGAAGGTAATCTTATTATAAACAGATTCTAAACTTGTATTTTTGCTATCAAAACTGGTTAAAGAGGTTTAAAACTTGTATTTTTGTTATCAAAATGTACATGACAGAGGATTGGACGCTTCGACATGTTCAGCGTTGGCAGTTGTGTAGAACGCTTCCACCGGAAGTGGCTTGTCATTTCCGCTTGCGGTGTGTCTGGTACGCGCTATTACTGTGTGTGTACCGTTCAAGTACCAGTGGATGTATTTTGCATCTCACAAGAACTAAAATGGTAGTGCAGAAATAGCGGAATTGGGATAGAAAGTTGAAAGTCAGAATGAAGTGTTCTTTTGTCTTACTGGTGGGGTTCTTATTGACGACAAACGCCCAAATTAATGTTTAATGTACGTACTACAAGTTTTAGCTGATAAGTGTTTTCTGAAAATATCCAAAGTAAAACTTAAAGGACTTGTCCTCTTGGTCTTTTCTTTTTTTTTTAACTATGTCTCTATATCATTCCTTAGAAAATAATTATAAATAATAATTGTAATTTACCTCTGCTGTCATACAGTGATTTTCATTCAAAATGATTGATCGACTTAAATTCAGTTAATTCCTTCAGCATATCGTGTAGGAACGAATCGAAGCATGCACAGGAACGAATTTCCATCTTACATCGCCCTACGTGAACCGCACCGGAAATGGAGGACCACATCCGGAGGAAACGGCGCGTCCCGATTGACATTAGGGAATACTTCAATAGTCTTGGATACTATTTGTCTGCAGGAGTTTGTTAGTATTACATAGCCATATTTACATATTGACTTTAAAATAATTACAATTAAATAACAATATGCTGAAGAAATGATAAAATTGTATTGACATTAAAAAATATAATAATATGACATTTTAGATTTTTTTTAAAAGCATACCTACTGACAGTAGCCAAATATAGTGGATCCGTTTAAATGGTAAAAGCTTTGTGTACCCATTTTTGTTGCAAAAATATCTATTGGTATGAGCATGATATAACAGATATACAATGCGAATGCTGATGGAAGCAGCTACCGACGGAAACCACACCTACATATATGTACATACATATCGGTATGCCTGTCTTGATTGATTAGGTCAAATACTATTTGATAAAGTCAGGTTTGTAAGGATAGGGATATTTGACACTTGGTGTTCTCTGCCTAGCCCGCAACACACCTGGCGTAATAAGATTGAAATCCGTAAC
>DWME01007828.1:0-12247 GCA_018244795.1 Parelbella ahira ahira
ATACAATTTCTACGGACACAAAAAAGGTTATGATACAGTGGCTCATTACTTTTAACTATTAGACGAGACACTTCTAAGTATTCGTAGAGAGAAGTAACACGTTATAAATTAATATGTGAGTAAATGTTCTGTATATTTCATGATCAGGTAGAAGGATTTCATTGTTAGGTACCCCGATCTTAAGTAATAGGTAAGGATATGTAATTGTAATATATTTAGTTGCTTTGAAAAACGTTGCTCTCTATATTTATATAAAATTATCTACCATGTCTTGTGTTAATAACAATTTGCAGCACGCACTTGCGCGTGCACGGTCGTTTGCCGGACGAGTGTGTAAGTACATAATATCAGACAAGTAGACGGCTAATCACAGTCCACCTGCACAGCGGTCGTCCTGCCGGTCTACTGCGCATATGGTTCTGGATTTGTTTCCTCACCAGGCGCATCTGAATCATTAATTAAATCGTCGTCAGCAGCCCATCTCAGTCCACTGCTGGACATAGGCCTCCCCTAATGAGCGCCATCGCGCCCTACCCTCGGCTTGGTTAATGTATCTGTTCTCAATCTGATTGTTTGTGTATTTATCTTGGTACGGGTCCGTAACATCCTCGAAAAAAATAATTCTTGTGTAGGGCTGAGTATGAAGCGTACATTACTTATATTACAAGTCAGTTCATGTCTGTAGCAAGAAAACCACCATACCTTCACTGAAGGGTTTGCCTAACAACCTTGCACAACAATAGTTGTATAATATTCCTTCCAAAATCACCTATTTCTATCAAGGAGAATAAATATCTATGTAAATTATACCAGTGATACGACAATATTCTTCTATCATTTGCAGAATAAAGCTAATGTCCACAAAAAAATTAGAATTGATTTAATATTCTTTGTTACCGGAATTTTTCACACTGATGGTACGTCTCGACCTTCGCATTGTCGCGCGGACTAAATAAAACCATAGTTCAACAGTACAACAACGGAAAAACACAAAGCCTCAACTAATCGGGGATTATTTACTCGGGATCCGTACTTGCGTCACTAAAGTTAGGGTCAATTCACACCAACACCTCAATTCCATCCGCTCTACTCTTACAACTTTTTTTTACAGTTTAAAAATTATTCCATTTTATACTCTACGTAATATTTAATATGACAGGAAGTACCAGCTTGAATTATAGGACAGAGTTAATGCAAAAAATTCCCAAGCTGAACAGTAGCTAGTGCTCTGCGAGACTAACCGATCATATGCATTGACCCTCACTGTGTAACCGCGTAGGTGATCGTTCCGCTTCCACAGCAACAATGTGTTCCCACGCGAATACGATTATTTAATAAAAAACAAGACAAAAGGAATTATCGGTTTAAGAATAAAATAACGGTATTTCAGTGTCTTGAGGCTAGCAGCAGGTACAATAAATTTGAAATTAATACTCCCGGCCTTTCAAGAGTTTACAGTAAACAGCTGTAGACCTCGTTGGACATCGATGACAGCAGACTATGGCATTTTCGTAGGCAATTATTACTGCAACTCTGAATCACTCAAAACGCGAACAACAACTCAATTTGCTAAGTACACAATGTAATGTGATAACGATGCAGTAACGGCCGATGAGAAATGCGTCACCGAAGACTAGCGCAATGAATACAAAGTCAAGATTATCTTGCTCTAAGGATTGCCCAGTTATGTAAATATTTCGAGATAGTAGTGTTTATATTAGTTACGTATTAACACATGAAGAGCGAACTTTGAGTCCTTTTAAGAACATACCACGCACGGAATGTGAGGTTTGATGTAGAGATTATAACGAAAAGAAGTAGATGTTCTTTGTTTACGAAGTCTATATTTTGTAATCAACTAATTGCTTAAAAAAAAGGAATAACTTTAAAACAAAAATTTATCAATAACATGACTCTGCTACACTTTCGGGGATTACAGATGTAATGTTACATTAAGATCGAAGTATAGAGAGAAACGAAAGAAAGGTTGAAGAGGCACATGCCTTTTGCAATGTGTCGAAATTTGAACCCAAAATATTCGCAGTAGGAGACTAGTCTTTAGCGCTAAAACACTACCGATGGGATAAAATTTGGATACCATTTAATAACTGACCATCATATTCAACAAAAAAAAACCCTACAATAACACCTTCCACAGCTTTATAGCGCATTTTAATTTAGAGAAAAAAGAAAACAGCTCGGCTGGAAATCAATCATTTCAGCCTACTTAACGTGTTTTAATTAAAAAAAAAATATGAAATGCAAAAGATGAAACTTCACATTTTTATACATAACAGACATCACTACCCTGTTTAGTTCCACATGTAACCGGGTCAGCCACAATTATCTCGGAAACGTTCATAGACAAACCGTTACAAACTTTTATAAAGGCCTCATGAATATGCGAGATTTTCCATCTGCAACGTTACCAGTACACTTATAGCGTTGTGGTTATATGCGCGTGACATATTAGTGACTCCTTAGATCTGTGATGATAAACTGGCTGCAAACCTTTCGATTGTGAAATATGTTTTATTTCTCTATATTACTGTAAGCAAAAGTAACTGGTGAAATGTTGGAATGTACTACACTCCCCTGCCTACCCTTTCGGGGATTATTAACGTGATGTAACGTTTTTTGTTATATAAGTAGTTAAAATTTATATAATGTGTCCATGCATAATTCGGTCTAATAAAGTTTTTTTACATCGTTTATCGTAAAGTCGTAAATAATATTCATTTCTTATATTTATATGAAATGTATTTAGGCATTATTTGTTTTACATTTTCTTCAAATGTATTATTATAACGTGTACACATATACGCCTAGTACGAAAAAGTCTTAACTTTAGACTTTCGTAAAACATCAATCTGCATAAAAATGTCGCGGCGCTGCGAAAAAACAATACTGCGCGTTAAACAAAAGGCAGTGTTCATCTTGCTAAGACAAATATAAATATTTGTTGAAAATTTTAAACACTCAAACTTACCAAGGCCTGGGCTGAAATCACAAAAGTCGTGAGGTACTTCGCAGAACTTCACTCCGCTGAACGGCCATTGAGATGAAATAACATCGAAGAACACGAAATTTAAGACAAAAACACTTCAAAGAAAAATATATTCACGCTTTTGAATGAAAAATGTATTTATGTAATGAAATTATGAGCCAAAACTGTGGAATGTTAGGTTAATAAAAATGTCTACCTACCCTCTACCTCTACCTACCCTTTCGGGAAAATACAGGCGTGATGTTATGCGTTAGTCATTCTTACTATTATCTAATGTGTATTTTTGCTTCCCAACTAGTAAACAACTAGTGATGATCGTAGATATTTACGGCACTGCTAAAACGTTACATGTAACCGTTCTCCGGTAAAGCGCAATTTGCTGCCCTGTCAGTCTCAATACACTCGATAATTATTTCCATTAGCGAGCAGACATGTGCTCGCTGAGGCCTGCGTCTCTACATTGTATTTATACTATAGGCAGACTCGTATTATGTGCTATTTATTAGTATTTAGTACAGTACTTGCAAAGAGAACATAACAGTACATCATCTACAATATACATTTTTTTTTTTATTTAAAAAGAGTTGGCCGGAATTTTGTATATAATATCTTGAATATTGCTATCAAGGTATAGTCAGTTATAGATATTTCAAAGAATCTTCCTTTAATATTATATTTATAACCCAAGGCCGCTTGCTATAGCATACTTCAACTATATATAAACACTAATAACTAGTTCCGTCGGCGCAACCACTTAAAACAATTTGTCATGATTAAAAACGCATTTTCCAACGTTTTTTTTTAACATCGGCCTAGTTTATTTTACGGTCGGGTTAATCGTAGTAGCGATTATCTCGACTGTAAATCATGTAACATACAGATTGACTGTTGCACACTAACCCGCGACGACACTAAAGTCACTTAATACGGTACGTCGGTATTACTTAACGTTGACTGCGTACGACATCTTTTTACCGTAAGAAAAACTAAACATACAGTTTGTTTAGCAAAGCATTGTATCTTTTTGGAAGTTTTAATTTAATCACGCCGGTATTTTCCCGAAAGGATAAGTGGACGAGCGTTGTGTTATATGTACGTCGCAACGTCGCATATAAGCGGGAAGCCTACTGATATACGAGCATATCGGACGCAATTTCGAACTCCGAGCTACTACTAGGAAGTCGGCGAAACTCAAAGATATATCTAACCCGAGAATCGAATTCAAGACCTCACGTTGAACAGTCGCACCCGCATACAAGTGCGACTATGCACTCGCATATACTATGCAATGTATACATTAGCAATATGTCTAATTGTGACAGCAATTATGTACAAGATGCTTAGTTCGTCCAATTGTTATGTTCTCGCGAAAATATCACACGAGCGTGAACCAGAACGAACATTCGTGTGACAATCGCACAATAACATTGTCCGGAACGTCATAACGCCCTAGGCTATTTTTAAAGTAAATATTACGCTGATGTTTACGATTCAAGCCTGTGGCGCTCGCTATGATGACTGATTTTCACTTCGAAACCGTACAAATTTACACGTTAAAAATAAAAATGCGGAATGAGAATCGATAATTGTTACATATGTAATTCAGATTATTCATGTCTTTATAGTGTTTTCAGAACGCTTCAATATTCACATACATCAAAGGAAAAATGAGCTGATTAAATTAATTATGAGAGTTTGCAAATCGAATTATTAATTATTTAAAAAATTTGATTAAATTGGAAGTAGTAATATACGAGTGGGTGCAATATTTATTTGAAAACGTTAAAGCGTAGTTTAACTCTTCAGTTCGCTTGAACGATACCAACCACGAGTGATCGAAAATCGATAAATAAAACCAAAGTAAACGTACGTCTATCGAGTAAAGTTTGATGGCTTCCGATGTCATCTCAGTATTGCATCTGGTGCGACGCTACGAGCCGTACCCTATTTCAGGTTATTTCACGATACCACGCATCGTACAGAACCCAATAACCAAATCCAATAATTTACCAATCTATTTTGCTACGTATATCTTCGTATTTACGTTTTCACACGGATAAATATCTGAGATTTCGTTTACGAAAAAGTACACAAAATATATCAATTAGTACTTCTAGAGATGCAATAACTTGGTGATAGGGACATCTTTAATATGAAGGTATTGAAGAATATCTATTACTAATTACTCATTGCTCTCTCAGTGGTTGTAGTATAAATTTTAGTGATAATATTAACCGTCATACTATCTAACACCGTCACGAAACACTAGTTTCTGTGCGGTAAGATATTTGTGTATACTTTCGTGTATTTGACATCATCGTTGGAGTTCGCATAATAAAAATCATTCCGGTAGAACACAAAGGGAACCTAAAAGAACAAACATTACCTGATAACTCCCAATAAGGTAAGCGGCGTTGAGACGCAGCGTTTCATTGTTGCTGGTGTAAAAGACGATCTTCTTCTTGGGATTCTTCTCCAATTCCTCGTTGAGCTTATTGCAGAACTGGTATAAGTGGCACAAGTGGTAGGGCCCGAAGTCGTAGTAGAAGTTCTCGTAGACGATGTCATCTTCGATGTGGAAGTACTTGCTGTTCCGGGTGGGTTTCGGCTTGTAGCCTGCCTTCAGGGTCGCGAAGTACAATCTGTCTGGAAAATAAAAGAAATGGTAGTATCGTACGGGAACTAAGTAATACAGTGGTTAGATCCACTCTACTGTATAACCAAAAATTTTACTGGCAAAATGAGTCCTAAAGGGTGTCAGAAATGGGCAGACTAATTTAATGATCCAGATTTTCTCGAATTAAAGGTTTTGTAACTACATACTTGTTTTGTAATGAAAGTTATAAAGCACGAACGTTACGTTTTATATGTATATATTGTTTTAAGTCCATACATTTAATGATAAGTAATAATTCTAGTATATTTGCCAGTAAGTAAACTTCCATTAAACTCATAGTACTTATGTGTGCTTCAGATATCTTATAGGCACTTAGCGTTGAAAGCACTACGTCAGCGGTCTTACGAACTTCAACATTCAAGTTTCTGTTTGCGAACTAATATAACATTCTGAATTGTTTATTTGTAATTTAGCTTTTTAACCACTTATGTAAAGTAACCTCTGCCTATCTCTTCGGAAAGATACAAGCGTGATGTTACGTTGTAACTTAACAACAAAGTTGTCAGGTAAGTTTTTTCTCGTACAAACATTAAAATTCTACCTGCCTCGGCAAACTATCGCAGGACAGTTCGACCGTAAATTCTTAACCAAAATAAATATTGATTTTTATGACCCGCTACAAAATATATTTAGTTTCACGTGAACTAATGTACCTATTGGGAACAAATGCACATCATAAAAGCGCGTTTACAATTGAATATTTTTCCTTTTCAAGTATAATGAACATGAATAAAATTAAAATTATAACAAGGCCATTTTCCTGGTGAGCTAAATTAGTTTCTCCAATAATAAATCGCTATATGGCTCGTTCACAGCGGGTAAAAACTCGTAAGCACATGTTACTTCAATATATAGGTAGAACCTTCGTTCGGCCCTCGCATGCTTTCGACCAATTCGACTGTTCATTTATTATTAGTCATTTCAAACTGAGCCAGACTAGACCGCTTTTATTATTTTTAATTCCGTCTCGCCTACGTCGCTCTTGCTCATTTATTACAATGAAAAACTTCTATTACATTCCTGCCGCCGACTCTATTAAATTATGAACGTAACTGAACGGAAAGCAAACAATATTCTTTTGCCAGGCCTTTGGAAGGAGCAGTTTTTCTAAATTTTTGCTATCTGACTCGCTATCCTTTCATGTACACTTTATGAACTATAATACATATAACTAACTTTGCTTTGAATGTGAATATAGTAGAATCTCGTAAAGGTTTAGGTTTAAAATCAAACAAGTGAGTGTCCATTTTCCAGGAAATAATGAGTAACAAAAGTGTTTATTAAAAACTATAATAGCAAAACTAAAAAAAAACTTTAATTACTGAACGTCATTACTAAATTACTTTTTATAAGCTGATACCAGTGAAGGATAATTAAAAAAAAAAGTAAAAGTTATTGATGAGAGTGAGAATGCAGCGAACGGTATGGATGATCATTAGGTAGGGGCGTAGAATTGAATTTACTTCATATGCCTGAATACAACGTACTATTCCATACTCAGTACACGACGCGTCCTATGTCAAAGTGCAATGTATGATTGTCTATAGAAATAGGACAAAAAATAGTATGTAGGAAGAATAAATAACCAATAAAAAAACTTGTTTGAGCTATGCAATAGTTTGTTTTATTCGCATAATACAGTACTGGGATAGATGTAAAACTAATTATAACCCAAGATAATAAATAGGACCAATGAGTACTAATGTCCAACAATATATTTTAATATAGGGCGAGTAATGTATTTATTTGTTATTTATATACGAATTACGACGACGCGTACGTGCAAAAGATTTGTGTTGCGTGTGCCCAATGACGTACTATGAATATTACGATCATTCCTCAGGGAACATTCGTCTGTATTACAAATTTAACCCTTATCACAATATATATGTACATTAGACTCCCATTTGAAAGTACCAGCTACCAATAATGCTAAGTTTTAGAATAGATAATCTATCTTGTGATTTTCGGCACATTTATGTACATCAGGGATCAACCGCGGAAGTATTACAAATCGACAAATACGGTTAGCTAAATTAACACATTCTAAGACTGGCAGTTCTCTAGTAGTCGGTGTATTTAAAAAATATTTGCTTTAAATTACAAAAAAGACCAGCAAAAAACCCAACATTAAAAAGACTGTGCAATACCCGTACTCCTTATAAACTTTTGGACTCGAGTTCGAGAAAGTTGGCAATGTTTAAGATTCAAAGCAACACTGAAGCCCTATTTGAGACTTTCAGTCTTTGAGACTACCGTGAAAATGAAGAAACATTTAATGAACTTAAAAAAGAGTGAACAAATTCGGTAATCTCACTCATTCCGGAATTTCTTCACCTATTTATTCACATAACATTTTGTCTAATTCTATCTGAATCTGATTTCTTTCGATGGCATACTGATGAACCTTCGAAACTAAAATGTATAGTACCTTTTTGCGTTCATTCTACTGATTAAATTAGCATGGGTCGAATTTCTAGATCAGATGCCCTGGGAATCAAAAAAGATTGCCGTTTAGAGTAAAAAAAAGCACAGATTCAAACAAAAAAAAAATTACTTTCGTTAAGAGATAATTTAGAGATTTTATGTAATAGAAACTAAATAACTTAGGTTGTAAATAGGCATAACGCTTATGCGTCAATGACGCGTTCAGCTATTAATAAAATTTATCACAAGCCAATAAAATTTCTATTTTAAATTTTAAAAACCAGCTAAATTTACAAAAGCATAAATCTAATATATGTATGTGTATAATTATATTGCTATATTCGAGAAATACTGCAGATCACGAATGATTTATAACTGAGATTCTACGAAGCGAGCAATAAATCAAAACTAAAAAGGTATATATACAAAGTAACGATCCACTATAAACTCTAACACTGCGATAACTATCAATGAAACTACAGAAGCTTAGCATTTCAACTATTTATGTCTTCCGCTACCAATTCTAGCTTAGATTTTAACACAGAGATAATATAAGTAAATAGGTAATTAGTGAATATCGAAATTTTATTATTTGACAACTTGCCTTTGTGAAATTATGAAAGAAAACTTGTATTTATGTACCTTTAAAAAGTCATTGTCGAAAGTCTTTAGTAAGCAATTGATGGAAACAACAATTAATTAGTTGCGACGGTTCAAGACAAATGATGAACATTTTAACGTCACGTATAAAAAATAATTAATAGGAAATTTTCTTTTCCCTGGTGGCAATAGAGGATATAACAACGTACTATGTAGGTACATACGTAAATACTTTAAGTTACGCTATGAGAAGATAAAGAATCAAGTGGTGAGATAGTTTTCAGAAAAACGATTTGAATAAAGGCATGATTCATATAAAAACCGATAAAATCAACATTTTTCAAGTACAATAAAGACACAAAGATTGGAATGACTTGAACACGAAGAGCCAAATACCAAGATCAGAAATAGGGTGCTTGCGCTTGACTAAAATTAGACGAAACATGGCTCACACTACATTTTTACAACCAATTGCAGGAATTCGAACTGTAAGTGATCACACTATAAATTACTTAATCCAAAACAAATCCTGTGCAGGTATATACCTACAATTGAATTTTGAAAATAGTGATAACTATTAGATGCGACATAACCTTTTTGCATGCTCGTTAAGATTGTTAACTTTCTGCCCTAAAACTGTAGGCCAGATTTCGATTACAAGGCGACATGAGTCCACAATAAAAAGATTTATTCCTCTTGCTATTATTTAAAATTTACTTCTAATATTTATAATTTTATGGATTTGCTTTAAAATTTCCTTAAACTATCATTATAATACAATTTTGGTTTTCTGTTTTTCTTCTTTCACACTCACGCTGCGAACGTCGAAAAAGGACGGGACAAGGTAAAAAAAGACTTAATTCAACCCGGTATTTTCGTCTTGTTTAGGTTTGCATACTTAGTATCTCACGACTAATGGCCGTCCATGCTAAAAACTGGAAACAGTTTAAGACAAGTGAGCGCACTGTACAATAAAGATTAAAAGCTCCTTCGTGCCCACAAAGCTTCAAAACCTGAAACGATGAACAAATCTCAGCTTTTGTCAATGTAAGTAAAAAGGAAACGTTATACCTTATTTGAAGTACGGTAAAGACGACACGCAAAAATAGATAATATCATTCTCCGCATGTTTAGGTGGGTGGAAATACATAGGTATTAATAAGAACACGTGGACGAAACACGCGATATTTATTTGCGTCTTTTCGGTGAATATATTTTTTAACCTGATATTTTTTCCCGTTTTGTCAAATATCTTTTAAATTATATTAATGTTTTACTACGGTATGCAATGATAATGAAATTGTCTGTCAAATTTTGCACATATATGTACATACCGCGATAGAGAACAGCTATTAAAATTATAAAAAATATTTGAAAAATAACGTAAATCTCCAATGAACCCACATAAGTTTCCGTGTAAGTGATGTGACATTAGGCAGTAAGTCCGAATACCTAATAGAAATCTAACGTTTTCAGATAGAGACCTGTTAGGCAATTTACCTGAATATTTTCAAAGGATTGTCTTTGAACACTGACTAAAGACAGAGTCTTGACTACTATGCAAAAGAACACAGGTAAAATGTTTCGGCCACCTAAACTTAAGAGTCTATTCCTATCAGTAGCAAAATGTGAAAGGTTTGGCTAATGGTGCTCATGTTGCTAAATGACAATAAAAGTGATATATCTGACAAAGGTTTCGGTAGCGCTCTGCTCGTTATTGTCTCACAAAGAGATCCTCGAAATAATAAGTGCCGGATAGGTGCGCTGTCGCTGACAAGCACATTTGACAAACTGAATGCCGGCAAAGTTCTATTCACACGAAATACTGCTTCAGGCAGCAAGGACACGAAATTTTGTAGGTTAAATGGTTAACGTTATGGGACTATACTTTTAAAAAGTGAAATGTAAACAAGTACTTCATATATAAGTTTGCTATATTCGAAATGCTGCCTTTGATTACGCAACTGAATAACTAATTTTTTACATAATTTAATATAAGGCTTTATTTTCATAATTCGGACGTAAATCGCCAGTACATTAATTGCATTTTTATAACAAAGATAATTAAATGACTAAGTAAAGTGAATAGGAGAATAATTAATACAAAGATATGAATCTAAACAGTTATATACACGAAACGATTGAAATAATTAAGTGATGAATTAAAATAAACTGAAATTAAATAATATTACAAAAGACTTTCCAGATACTTAGAAAGTGACATGAATAAAAGTAAAAATGTATAAAATAGATTTCATAAAACAACGAATAAAAGATACACGAAATTGAGAAATGTGTCCATTAAAAGGAATTTTCAAACTGTAATTGGACAGTAAACACGAGAAAAGAAAAAGCGTTTTCTGAGACATTAGAAATATATTCGTTCAAGCATGATTCTACACAAATTCATACTGTAATAAAATATTGAATGAAAATAGAGAACGAAGCATACAACTGCCTTGATGGGAGCGAAATAGATCAGGGTAAAAACAGAATAAAAATTCATAATAACCTTAAAAATCAAAAACTTGACCAAGCTAAACGCTGTGACTTTAGTATGACAATAAAAAAGGAAATAAACGAAATGAACCAGAAACCATACACATGGCCGAGGACAGATGATACTGATCTGACTCGGTCGAATGTCAAGGCCAATGATTATTTCCTTGTTACGCTCCATCGAACCAGGACAAAATTGTACACGTTCATACGTAAAACACAGTACCTATAAAGTTCTGTAGACCGTAAGAATCTATAGGAAATTGAAATATTTCAAACATATTATGTCCTGATAGAATAATGGGTCTGAAAAGTAGCGCGATTACGATACCATTGTTTTATTTCATTCATATGAAACGACGCGAAAAGAAACATATCACCTACTACTCACTTCCATTAACAGGTTCGAACCTCACTTTCGGATTGGGAGACAAAAAATCTTTTTCAGTAGGCTATCACTATTATAGTGGACTTATATCGTTATATTATACCGTGACTACGCGTTATTTCTAAATGACTATCGTTCTTTTAATATTTACTTTGTGCTAAGATATTTTTTATTTGAGCTCATACTGAAGGAGCGCATAATCAAATAAAAGCCTCAGCGACGTCAGTTCGCTCCGCCTCGATTCCTTATCAGGGCGGTAACAGAATCGCACTTGCAGTAGCTTTTATTGCTTGCCCCGATCTGGCAGTAAAAGCTGGCATCGTGTTCTAACGTGTGGTCTAAGTTTAAAATAAAAGTTATAATACTTTACGTAAGGAAAACGTAGGTACTGACGCCGATTTACCGCTTTGGAGCTTTCCCAATAAAATGGTCAGAAATAAGCATGTTTGATCTGTAAGTATGTAGTCCAAATAAAGAAAATACAAAAACACTAGTAGTTCCATACAGGATAATTAAATTTCAAGATATAGTATCAAGTATCTAAACATGACTTGTACTGTTCCTCCGTCGTAAATTAATAACCATTTAAGGCAAGAGTCGTCGTAAGAAAAAAAAAACGCGACAGTCACTTCCACAAAACATTTCTATG
>DWME01007829.1:0-12246 GCA_018244795.1 Parelbella ahira ahira
TTCAGTATAAGTAAAAAAATAAAATAAAAATTGTATTTGTATTTGTGTAAGAGCTGTGGATTTTTTATAAATAAAAATAAAAAAAAAATAAAAAATAAAATACGCTTAAACTAAACGGAACCTTACATTGCATACATTTTTTTATTAGACAAGAGGAGCGAAGAATCAAACGGTACAGTGTAGAATGACATTTCAGTGCTAGTTCCAGTACAATATACAAAAGACTTTAGATTAGACAGAAGGTAGAAGGCTTGACAATATTATAAAAAAAAAAAACCATGTTGAACTATTTGCTCCAATACTTCTTTTTCTAATTTTTATATTATATTTTGTTTTAACTTATCCTTATTTGCGTAAACAGCATTAAAAATAATGAATAATCTTAAAGCTTATCTATTTAAGATTTTACAAAAATCATTTTATATAATACATACATAGGGTACTGTTAACTGCACACCAAAAACGTGAATTAAAGTATGTAGGTACTCACAAATACATGCCGAAGGACAACTTTCAAAACGAAAACATAAGAGAAAACGCAAAAAGCAAAAGAATATGAACTTATATTATAATCATCGCGAGCACCTCATCATACATTTTATTTAGGTATATATTTCCTTACCCGTCGTAATACCAATAACTGAAACGTCTGTGTTATTTTATCTCAAATCAGACTTTATAACGACGTAGAGAGCATCCGTTCCATTACCATAGGAATCCGTTGTCACGACTCTATCGAAAGTCGGTCAGAAAAACCGCAATATTTTATGAGGTAAAACGCGGCCACATCTATCGTATAGGGAAGAGCACTTCAATTTATGTGCGTAATTAAGTGAAGTTTGCGTTGGAGCCGCCGCTCGGCACTTTCCAACGGTAAATGAAATTTACGTACGCCTCTACCTTACGAACGTACCTTAGGTTTTTGGTGTAAGGTACTGTCGATTCGAGTTTTTTTTTTAATGAAAAGTATGTACGTGGGAGTTTACTACACTCATCTGACTATCCCTTCGGGGATTATAAGCGTGAAGTCACGTTTTTTTTACATTTTACGAAAAGTATGTAAAATTACTGCTAGCATTGTACATGTTGCGGCTATGTCTAAAAGTATGCGATTTTCTACAAAAGAAACATTGATAATAATGATAAAGCATTTTTTTATTTGGCTGTCATAAATAATGTCAACAATATTGTACACCAGTTTAAAATCAAGAGAGATTTAATTGATAGCGTAGTATATGGCAAAAGGGACCGAGCTCTGTTGAGGCCATGTAGGTATAAACGACAGGGTCATTGAATCAAATCTGATGGTAATTCCGACAACTAGAGGATATAAAATTTACATTGATGTTTTATTTGACAGAAGGAACTTCTTTTTATAAATTATATTTATCGGCATCTGAGGTACACAAACAAAGTTTTGACCAATAAAGTGTGCATGGACATTTGATTTCAATTTCACATGATCTAATAGTCAATGGTTGTCAACGGTCGAATTCGATGATGGTCTTACAGTTACTAGGTTTAAATAGCAGAAAGTTAAGCTAATCGCGGTAGAAACAGATGCAGCATTCGCTGTTCAACAGGCGAAACTGGAGAGCAGTTACTACCGATATTAATAGTTGTACTGGACTATACCTTAAATAATATACACAAAAACGTAATGGTGGAACGACGACAGATGAAAGGCTACATGTAAAAGGAGATTGTGTCGCTAGCCGTGGATGAGGTTATTTATGGTAAGCATATGTCAAGCAATGGACCGTGGCAGACTAATGACAATGATGATGTGAAGACATTGTAATTATTTGTTTTTTTTCTATAAATCGCTACCGCCTGTCACTTAGACTGCAATAGAAGGCTTTTAGTCTCGAAACGTAAGAGAAAAGGGTGCCCAAAACGCTGACTGCGCTCAATTACATTAATAATCTTTAGTTCGCCGAAAACGGTAATACTTTCTCCAGTAGCGACTAAATCTGATTCAGTAAGATGTTAAGTAAAAACCACTTGAGGATAAATATAGATCGAAAGATAAAAATATCTTTTTAATATGCAAACTACTTTATTTATCTGTGAAAAAAAGTCTTAAGGAAATCGAGAGGTAAAAAAGTGGTTAGATAAACATTTAAGGAAAAAATATAAATTTCTTTTGAAATGTATTGTTACATTATCTTTGGCCATTTTTTATTGTTTTTGTCTAATAAATCCATCTTCTTAAATATTGAAATTCGACGTACGATAAATTTAATGTAATTACAATTATTAAATGTTCTGTTTGTTGAATGTTGTTTTAGGGAAGGTACACAAAAACAACTCATAAACAATGGCAACCTGATACGAACTTACATACATATGTATGTATGCTGTTCACATAGTACATTGTGAAATATATAGCTCACCAGTCTTTCTAAGTTCACTGCTAGACATAGGTTTTCTCTGAGGTGATTTTGTCCATAATTCCCGCACTGGCCATACCGGCTAGGGATAACAGAGCACGTCTTCGCGCACTGCCTTTGTGGCTACCCATAGATGGCCAGGTGATTTAGCTGTGCCTAGACAAGCCACGCCATACCGCGATCGGCAGGGCTTAGTGGCCTTCTATGACGCCCTGTACCTCGAAATGGGGTCGGCTAATTTTTTCGTTCTTGGCCCTTATGCGACGAAAAAAGTAAATATAAAATAGTTAATATAACAGATTCCTTATACCAAATTATAAGAAAGAGAATCAAGAAACCCCATACATTTAAATTGACATGGGTATATCCATAAACATATTGCGAAACATCTGTGTTTTCTGTGGATTATTTATCAGGCAGTGATTCCTTTTTACGTATATATTTTATCATGAGGATGACAAATATGTTTGGGTTAATCGTTTGAACTGTAGGGTCATCGTCGAATCTGTCTGCTCAGCTCCACTCAACTCGATCACTCAAAATGACGTCGAAATATTTAGGTTGAAATTCTGGAAATTCAGGAGATTTTCGCGGCGTTTTATCATGAAATAGGTGTTATAAATAGTTACTGTTTAAATGTAAACGTCACTTCTGTCATTCCCGAAGGGACAGATAAAAGAGTGTAGCAACTAACACGTTTCTCCAATTACGTTTACGTCTCACCGTGGTGAGCCTATTGCCCTACACCAGGCACATGTTTATAATTCGATATTTTTTAAGATGAATATAACTAAATTAAATGTACTAATTGAATTATGCTACGAATTAACTTATTTATGGTTTTCCGTGATAATCCGACTAGTTACAGACTTAACGGGCTTGACATCAGCGGGCAGTTGCGACCGACTCTGAAGAAATGTTTAATACTGAATCAACTGTTAAAATTATACACAGTATGGCTTAATACTCTTTGGTTCCCAATGCCCCTAACAAATATTAGACATCGTCATATCTAAGTAAAATTTTGATGGTTTATGCAGTAACTATCGAATAGGACAGTAACACGCGTTTACTGAAAAAAACGACCCGGGAATAATTGTGATACAGCTTGATCTTATCATATTGATGCATAGAAACAATTGACAGTGGAAATAAGAGTACTCATACGATTTCATATGCTTAAACGGTCTTCCTTTTTCCCAGTTTTAACGCAACTACATTCTAAATACCCCAAGGGTATTTAATTACTCTACTTCCGTTGCCTTTTACTCGTGTTTACCCCTGTTCAGGGGTAAAGGTAAAAACGGGTCAGCTAGTGAGCTATTGAAGCGGTCTCTACTTAGGAAAATTCACAACATAATTCAAATTTTTAGGAAGTAAACCATTTATTGGACATATGACATAATGTAAATATTTTTTTTATATTTAGCCTAGCAAATAGTCAGACGGCCACCTGCTGGTAAGTGGACACCGTCGCCTATGGATATTTGTAATACGTGAGGAGTGGCCAATGCTTTGCCAGCTTTGAAGGAGAGCTTAAGTGTAGTAAGTGTCAATGGTCTTAACTCTACTGTAGACAGAAAATGAAGCGAAAAATTAAGCAACGTTCGGTATGCTGTATACTTAGACGGTTGTTAAAAGCAAATTTTTAAAAGCATTGTTAGTACAGTTCTAGTTACGTAGACAATAGTGAAAATATTTATTTGCTTAACTTTGTCATAGTATATTATGCCCATTTACTATTAATAATGGGGGATAGATTATCTCAACTACATAGATTATTTATTGACATCAAAAAACGTCATTTGCTTCAGAATAAACTATTCAGAAATACTGATATTGTAACTTGTATTATTTGAGTCTGTACACACAATAAATTACGACAGAAAAGGCTTTTGAAATGCAGTCTCAAAAAAAGTATTGAAAAGTCACGAACGTCAGACTCATTACTATCTCTAGTGCTCTATTGCGGACACACATCATTTGTGCATATTGCAACTTCAAATTTTATATACTGCTGTGTTCCAATATGAACAACATGTAACCAAGCATACATTACGATACCGCAAATAATTTCAGTCGTCATAGTTTGTAACATGTCTGTATCCAATCTTATATCGAACAGAAAGGAACTGAAACTGCGATTGCAATGTCAAATTAAAATATTAAAATCCCGCGATCCACAAGCGCGTATACAAACACTAACTGAAAAGAGAGCAGATAAATCCTGCAACTTACTAGAAGCACGTAAAGTGTACTACTCATAGACGTACTTAAAAGTACACAAGACAATAAACAAACACACATAATACCCCTAAGCTATTTGTACTGACAAAGTTCAGAGGCAATCCAATCCCCACATCCAATTACCGCACACGAAATACAAACAGAACGAAGACTCATCTTATTATAATTTGTGTTTATGTTTATCCATAAAGCCACGTGAAATTAATTACCGGGTAAGATGTAATTAACTGCGTATGAATAATAACTGCCAGTACTACGTGAGAGGGTTAGGGTCGTGGGTGTATGAAACCAGTTAGACCGTATTTTTAATGTCGATTTTAATTTAGGTATTGGAAATAAAATCGTTATCTTAACATGTACCCTAAATTATTTAGGTAATTAATTACAATGTGTGTATGTACTGGCCTGTTGGTACAGTTAACGAATCTAAATATTCTAAAAGCTGTGTGGTCCAGGAAACTTCTCCTGCTCAGGACAAGCAATTGTGTGATAGTCAAGTCTTTGTTCTATGTAAGCTACACATTTGTCCTCATATGCTCATAAGCATCCATGTGAACATTTATATAGCGATGTGCATCAATACTTTGATCATCATGATAGAAGGAAATAAACAGTTTCACACTCGCTTCTCAGAATGAAAATGGTCAACGTCATGGTCGGCTACGCTGGGTAACTGCGGATTGAGACCCGTTATTGTGTAATATCCCGCTGGGGATACAAGGTGGTTAGAGTGATAGCCATCGCGGCACCTTGACAATCATGTCCAAAGAAATACAAATTTGTTTGAAGGGCATCTTTCCTATCATTTCACGAGCTTTCTTGCATGATTGATATCAAAAAGCGTAATTATTTACACAGTAATATCTATATGATCATAAGAGATCTCCCCATAAGCCATTTGACCCCAATGAGTATTAAGCATGAAAAGTGCTTATGTTATGGTAACCAGAAGATGGATTAACTACATGCATAGATTGAAATATATATATTTATATAGATACTCTATGGCACCCAGACACAGAACAAACAAGTGAGCACATCACACAAATATTTGTACTGGGTGGGAATCAAACCCACTACCCACAGCTCTGCAGTCGGGTAACCGTCGCTAACCACGGGCCGGACTAGTCAACAATATAAAGAATTATGTCAGTTATTAAGCGTATTAAGGCACTGGAAGGCGGTACGTACTCATACGAAACCCCATTCAAAGCCAGCAGACAGACGATGAATTTTTGAAAGGCCTCGACGTGTGCAGAGAGCGGCGACTGACGCTTTAGAAAGAAATCGGCTAACGGATAATGAAGCGTACTCCGCCGTGATGCGAGCCCGCTAATGGCAGACTCGCTGACAAATTTACACTCACCCGCTAAAATTTTAATTGGTTCCGTGACAATCTGCGCCGTGTTTAAATTAGCTACAATGCTCATTTTAACTTCCGCTTCACTCAACCAACTCACTGAGATCCAAATACAAAATTTGGCACGTGTGATGAGGTACTGCAGGTATAAATCTGCGTGTATATTTTCTTTTAATTCTAAATATAAATTGTATGTTCAAGGCGACCCTATCAGTCGTCAGGAACAGCAACAAGGCGGTGATTGTTGTCGAAAAGGTCAAATACAAGGTCAGATAACTATTAATTCTAATTGCCCTCCCCTCATACCAATATACATCCGCTAGACGACTTTAACATTTATTAGACTTAAACTAAGCTAACTTACACTAACCGTCTTATTAATGAAGTCCTATTTGAGATCGATTACAGACGTCATATCTGGCAGCGGTCATTACTGACTATGCGTACCGTACTAAACAGCTCAAAAGGTACAGTGAGTAAATCATAAGCGCATCAGATTTACTTGTCTATGTATTAGCACGTTATAACGTGGAATGAACAGTGAGAACTATTTGTTACTAGGACTATAGTCCTAATCAACACTACTTATTTGGTATATTTATTTATTTACTTTAATCGATACGGTCGAAACCAATTACGTCAATTAAATAATAGCACAATCATACTTATAGCTAACAGAGCTTCAAACATTCTAACAATATTACCTTCCATTCTTATAGTCTCACCGTCCTGGCTGAATTTGTTAGTAGACATTCGTGTATATCATTACCACTACTAATTGCGGTGCACTCACTCGCTAGGTACTTTCATCATAGGAAAAAAATATATCAACCTCGATCCACGAGCTGTGAGTTCAGATTTAAAGATTCGTCTCCAGGTTTGAAAAGAAAGTTCAGCTGTTGCTGGTATACATAGCTGTTATTTCTCAGAGGTCGCGACGTAGTACTTCATACAGCACAAGGGAAGCGGCAGACGTAATGAAGTAAAATATTCATTAGGCGCCGTCTGAACCGCCTCAGCTCCCGAAACACGACCGCCGTTATTCTGACAGGTTAGTGTTACATTACGATACGAGTTGTGTAAGGTTTTGTTACAACATTACAATGTACATACATTACACTTGCGTACGTCTAGACTCTTGTGTCACATTTTATAGACTGATGTTAGACTTATATACTTAGATTTTATAGACAGGGCGCGATGGCGCTCATTACGGGAGGCCTATGTCCAGCAGTGGACTGAGATAGGCTGATGATGATAATGATGATGATGATGTTACCATAGATAGACGCAGAATAGGCATGGCGTGTTAGATTTACTGTCTAGAACACATCTCACAATCATGACGTATGTGATCAGTTGCATCGCGTGTCGCGTCAGTATTATTTTAAAGGTATAATAAGATAACCTAAACTATTGTCGAAATTAAAGTGCATTAAAAAAGACTATCTATTTGTGTGTAATTAGGCGCACCTTCATTTTTATTCTGGCACCCATGCTAATCGGACGTGTCTTACCACGCGCTCTAATATTCGTACTTAAATTGATCACATATTAACCGTTTATAATATAAACCGTTAAATATTCCTAAAATCCATTCTCCTTTAACGAAACTTCTTGTTTTTATAAAAGTCTAACTAAAAGTGTAAATTCAACCACAAACAAGTTCGTACAGAATATTTACTGTTATCGTCAACCAGAATAGGGCCGAAGTGTCGCGTCGCTGAATTTTAGAGGGCCGTATGTATGAGTCGGCGCTTTTCGGGTGACAATCTGCGGTGTCGATCCAAAAGGAGAACTTTAGCCTCTTATAAATATCGCCTGAGCACGCTCACATATCTCGTGTACTTCCCGCGCAAAGCTTTTGTTGCAGGATGACTTCATGCATACATGCGAATATCGTGTGGGTATAAATAGGACTTTGTTTAAAAGCTAGATAAAATTTTGTTTAGGAATACCGTTGTAGACCTTTTTAGGTGGTGATATTAGTGGCATAAAGATATCAATAAGTATATAACCTATATTTATATAGACACTACATAATATAAATATATGCGCCTCTGAAAGGACAGGTGTAAAAATTGAAAATACTTGATTCTTCAAATAAATGTTTAATATTTATGTATGTATAAAGCCAAAGCAGCTTGTTCTTTAATTTCCCTGGAAAAAATATAAAAATTATGTAGGTATGTATAAAGCCAAAGCAGCTTATTTCCAAATGTTTTTTAAGAACGCTGGAAAAAATAAAGTGGTATTCATATATTCCAGTAACAGATTTTATTGGCAATTATTTTGAAATTGTTCTTATCTTTGAGACTAAAACGTGTTCTACTTTATAAGACTGCTCTGTCTGGGGTAGACAGACAGTGCCGACAGCCAAATATCTCTAACCTTATTAAACTGACATGCTCCTTAACCTGTTCTTTTTCAATAGGTAATTTGCAGTATTCATAGCGACATGTATGTGTAGTCATTATTTTATGACAACTCAGGAGGTCGACGTCCGGCGAGCGTCTTAGAAATTTAAAAGCGGACATAGCCCTGAAAGTGTTCGTATGCAAACGCAGAAAGCAGGCTCTTTGCAGAGCTCGAGAGGCCTCCTGGATATTTTTTTTTCCCATTTCATGCCTTCAACGTTTTTCAGCTTTACATTTATATCGCCCTTAACAACCGTGCAAGGATTTTTGAATAAAATCCAGCATTCATAAGTTCTGAGGTATCTCATTTTACGGAATTTGTGTGCAAATATTTAAAAGGTGTACTTACTTTTGTAAGTGTAAGGCCATCAAGTGTTTTCGCGTTCTAAGTCTCGGGAACGTGCAGCTGATGAACGCTTTTTTTTGACTTGTCCTTAAAAATGAAAAGTTGCAGGACACTGAATAATTAATCACTTGAAGAATCTTTTACAAAATGAAGATCATTTGTTTACTTTCAAATTATGGAAAAAACCAGCTTATAATAAGTAATATTCGTCTTTTACTAAAAAATACGTGTCTACCGCTATTCCTGAGTGTTGAATTGATGGCAGTGGGTTCGATTTTGATCCAGCACAAACATATGTGTGATGAGCACTACTATTTGTTATATATTCGAGTGCAAAACTACTTATAAAAGTACATATGTATTTATAAATACTTATATGTACTTATTTCTTGTCTCTAGACACTAACAAATTAGAATATCTTAAGTAGAACAGTGAAAAAGCTAATTAAAGCGCAACTCAAAGTGTTACGCGCGCATTTAAAGTCTTAAGCCAAGTTTGTGCGAAATGTAAGCAGTTTTAATGTGGGTAAATTGTTTAAGTTATTTTGCAATAAAATTTCCTTGCTTTTTTAAACAAGTCTAATATTTCTTTTACAATATTTGAGTCCGATTTTGTTGGCATTAAACTGCTATATCGCAATGTAAAATTAAAATGCAGTAGACTATAACATGACTGTATGATTTATAGAAAAAAGATTCATTTGCGAAAGGTAAATATTCTCTCCCAATGTAACATAAGTAAAAGCTTTAGGAATTACATACATACATATCTTCATGCCAAGTCCCTTACGGGGTAGGCAGAGAGATTTAGGTATCAATTACATGTTATTATTATCTATTATTATTGCATTTACTTAATATTTTTAAAGGAAATATACAAACCAATTAAAGGTAAAACTTATTCCATCAATATAGTGATATTAAAATGTTCGAATCTTTCAATCACCGTTCCCTTTATCCCACTGACAATGAGAACCCGGGGATATTTTTATATCTATTAAAACAGTTCGAGCGGTGGAACCAATATTCTAATCCACCTGAACCCCGATATGAACGCATTGAAATTGAAAATCCAATTCACGGTACCATTTCAATTACACTTTACAGATATTCGATTTTTTTCATACATTTTAATCTGCTTCGGAAATCGTGTGGTCCGTTAGAGCTACACAATTACCTGTCATTACATCCATATCAATATTACTAATATATTATCGGATATTAGGTTACCCTAACTACGAATGTTATTGTTTCGCTTTTGGTTTGTCACTTTACACTTCATTGTTTAGAACTTTATCATCAGTTTCAAATGTTTAACGTATTTTTATACAAAGGTCATAGATACTGAACGAAACAAGGAAGAAACCGTGAAGTGCTATCACGCGGTATTCCCAAACTTGTACGAGCTCGGCATTTATGATATGTGAATGTATGCAGCGCCATAATCAGGTCTTTGTTCCTGCGGGTTGACAAAGACGAGACGGTCCTCGAGTTTGGCAAGAGGCCTCCGTGCGCCGGCGAGGTGCACGTACAGTGTACGTGTACCATTGAATTAATTTTATTTTGTTTTACTCTCATACATTTTATGTAATTAAGTTATAATTACTTTATCACCGTGTTAGCAAGAACTATGAATGAAATTAGTGTATTTATCAGTGGGGACATTTGAAATATTGAAATTTATCTTTTGTGCTTTTTTGTTTACAACAGTAATGAATAAACTAACTAATGCTTATTGGTTACGTAATTTTATAGGAAATTTTACGTCTGTAATAGATTATTGAACAAAGAGAAAAAACAGAACGAGTATTTCTACCCCTCATTTTATCGTAAGAATATTATTAAAGAAATGTTTATTTAAACTTACAGCTTATACCAAATTAAAAAACAAATTTCTTTATGACATTTTTTCAATGTCATTAACATAAGTATCGTTAATAAATCAGAGACAGCCAGTGGCTTCTCATGTAGATAATAAGTGGATGTAGGCGTGGGATTTTCTCCAGTTTATCTGAGAAACTTGGGCTTGATGGAAAACAATACGATAAATCTCCCAACACGACTGTGGCAAATAACTTTGTCCCGCCTCTTTGCGATATTGTCCTTAATGTCCACTAAATTTCTTTGGAGCGCCTATTTGTAGTCTGAGTAAGCGCATAGTTAACTTAGATCAGATCTCTGAATATAAAACAATTGGATTAACGTTTCTCTATCGCTTTTTAACTGTAACACTTTTATTTATTTGGCATTAGATTCGCGTTGGGCTGCAATCTCACCTGATGGAAAGCGAGATACAGCCGCTTGATGTAGAATGCTAAGCAGGGAGTTCCGCTCTCGCATCATCTGTATTTTTATGGTAGCTCATGATAGTGGAAGAACCGGGTATAGTAGTGTTAACTTGCTTAAAATTCTAATCGAATCTTGGTCAACGGAATCACATATATGTATCTACGTTTTATGTTATTCTTTGCTACTCGCTCCTACTGGTACAAATAACAGAACTCTGTCGCATTCCAGCAAAATAGGACGAATTCGTGTACCAGTATGCCAAGAGTACACACAGTTCACCAGCATACCACCAGCAGTATCCCACCACCAATAAATATCCCACCAGTATGCAGTGTATACCAGTATTCCACGGGTACACAGTATTCACCAAATACTAGAATTAGGAGAAATAACAATATTGTAACTAGAAGGCTTAAAAACACGGAACATAATAAAACTTGACAGTGCCTACAAAGCTTTTAGTTCTAACTGTTCATTACAGCACATTAGTTTTTCCACTCCGCACACTATTACCTTACGTTCCAGTTTGTTTGCGAGATGTTAAAATAACCGCGCGACGCAACCACAACAGAATGTTTTTTTTGAACTAACTTCAACTGTAATAACAGAATATTTCACAGTACATTACCTGAAGTTAACCGTGTGGCGGTCTTCCTAGCGAGATAACTAAGAGATAGAAGATGAAAAAGATGTAAGGAGATAAGCATTGAGGAAAAAGAATATAAGTAGACGAGAATCGAGGAAAAAAGATATACATAAGTAGATAGATATTGAAGAAAAAAAATATAATCGCATTAAGAGATTTTACCTAGTACAGAAGCCCTTGCAACTTGTTTGACATTGTAAATCTCGTTCTTGAATTTTTAAACCCTAGCAATGAAGCAAGCGATACACATGACGTAACTCGACTTGCATATATATATTACGTATCTACATAATATATTTATGTAATAGATAGCTTCGTATCACAAATAAACTCTGTAGAAATAAATTATCAGTAAACCCGCAACGACCGTTTATGGAATATTGTGAAGAACAAGAACACTCATGAAATTTGTTCGCTAGCGCGGGTCTATGATCAACTTTATTTATGAACTCGTTTATCTATTAGTGTAGCAAAAAAAAAAGCAGTGGTAGCCTAGTGGTTAAGAATTCAGCCTCTCATTCCGGGGGTCCTGGGTTCGAATCCATGGC
>DWME01007830.1:0-12246 GCA_018244795.1 Parelbella ahira ahira
ACTAGACATAGTTTTGACTATGTTAGAACACTTGTGAAAACACTTGCATATAATCAAAACGATGTAGCAACCTCCCCGCCACTTACAGAGCAGAAGCCTCTTGCAGTGCTTATTCATGAGAACGACTTCAAAAAGACCGTTACAGTTTTTTAGTTAACCTCGTTGTAATGTATTTACTACTTCCATTCAGCCTTAATAGACGTAAATAATGAGGACTCGTAGCTTTAATGTTGATGTATCGTGAGCAATCAGTTTTCGTGACGCCTGACGCTAAAAGAGACGAATACTAAATCGAGTCGTGACGAACAGACACTAATTAAAATTTAATGTCTCCGTGAGCGTTTGAATAAGGTTTCATTCAAAAATGAAAGAGCACTTATACAGATGTGGATGGAAGAAGAAAAATTTCTCTAACTTTCTAAAGCCGTAAGCTGTGTGACATTGTTACTCTGAACGTTATGTCTAAAGGCAGTCTGATTAGTTAATTTGATATAAGTATAAATCAGTTAGAGCTGACCTTTGACGCTACTGAGACCGACTGAGGAACTTAGATACAGGAAAACTGATTGTGGCGAGTGACAGACTAAGTGAAGAAATAAGTTTTTTATTTTTTAGCAGAGATTTGTTATGTAAGTCACACGTTTAGTGGTGTGGGAACAAGTTTCATCGTGTTAGTGGACGCATTAAATGCACCGTTATTTATACGTACAGCAATGTACGTATGACGAATAGTCGGTTTTATTTTAGATCTTACATTCAATCATTTTCTAATAATAGCTATAATTATAATAGAAAGTCGACAAAAACTTGACAAATACATAATCGAACAATCTTATTGACACTGCAAGAGACGCATTACCCAGAAGCAATAGTTGTATTTTCTTGAGTTCCGATATTTTCTGTTTCGCAAAGCCAAACGATTTGTGCAAAAAGCGTAATAGCAAATGTTATATGCCTATTAAGTTATATCGGGAAAATGATCTAGTAAATTCGACCGGCGAGCGGCGCGGGATGACGGGCCCTAATCCCTGAGGCTATGCATAATTCCGACTCGTAACATTAAGCGCTTTCGAGATTAGCGGCGTTTATACAAGGAAACCCTTGTTATATTGTTCCCACAACAAAAGTATGTGTGTAAGTGGAATTGGAGTTATGTCTTTACTGATAATATTACTTATTCAAGGTTTATGTGCTACTAGACTGGTGCTAGCATCGGTAAATATTTGTGGCCTATATTTGGCACTCGGTGCTCTCTGTTTACCTCGTAAACGGCTTGACGAGACGATAGGATAAAAAAGATGATACTCCATTAAAATATTTTAGGGACAAGAAGATCGAGATTTACTCCCTTAAAACATACAGGTGTGTTTTAATTGTACACTAGTGAGAACAGTCGCTTCGCTGAAATATTCAGATTTATCAATGCTGTATTATTCTCACAGTACGAACTCAACGGACACTAATGGGGTCGCACGACACTCTCAAAACAAAGGCTCAAGGTGCACTTCCATTTAATTGCTATTGCTTGTTGTGACATCAATTGTTAATTTGATGGGACTTAGCGTACGGTGGATTGAAATCAAGATGTTAGGGACGCGGCAGGCAGCTAATGGATTATTAGCTTCGCGTTTACTCAGATTAGTACTAAGTTCCACTCGGAGTATCACTTACTATATACCTACTTAACATAAACAGACGAAAGCTTCATCATCGTCATCAACCTTCTTACCGTTCCATTGTTGGACACGGATCCGTGGACTGTAAATCCCATAAAACCCTAAAAAATAAAGGACCTTAAGTCTTACCATTATGATATGAGAGCCGTGATTTACAGGAACAAAAAAAGGTTCAATGTTCATGATGGTGGAATGCAATTGTACATGCAGAGGAGAATACTCGAGTACCAGTTCTTAATATTTTCCACAACAGAACATTTATTTTTCATAATGATTATGATCATTACGTTTTAACCATAACTTTTGAAATTACTTTGTATTACTATGACTTTTGAAATTTGTGTCATCGGCATAGATTAAGCCGACGATAGAAGCAGGAACGATTACTGCGCACGAACAGATTTGGTAAGGAGATTGGCGCAGTTGTCCGTTTAAGATTCGCATATTCCAAGTACAAATACAGCAAGAAAACAATACACAGTGTTTGAAAATCCACACTGCAGCGATTTTCATCCCCCTGCGGATAAATAACGTTTCCGCTTCAACTTTCGTTAAGTTGCCGATTTCCAGTTTTCATTCTTTCCCGGGAATTCGAGCTCCCGTATTTACTAGGGGTTTTAAATATTTGGTTCACGTTTCTAGTACAATTTTAGTTAGTAACAACAGGGGTTCCAATCCTTGGCATACACTTCCACTACATGACCATCTAGATTATAGGATTGCATACAAATAATAATAATGTCTAGGGGTATCTCCAGCAACGTAACATCATCCCCGAAGCGGTAGGCAAAGGAGTGTAGTACCCTCCCACGTTTCACCAGTTACGTTTAAGTCCCATAGAATAAATAGGTGGTGAGCCTATTTTCAAACACCGGGCACCATTTCAGACTCCGAGTTGCTACTAGAAATTCTTAATTAGAAAAATCAAATAGCACCCGACCCGGGATTTGAACATAGGACCTCCCGATCAGTGGTCGCGCTTGCGACCGCTCGACCAACGAGGCAGTCAAACAAATATTAATTTTTAATTTACTTAATGTTTCACACTTGTTGTTTTCTACCGTAAACGACCTGACGTGATGATATAGTAATTATAATATAATTAAATACCACAGGGTCAAGAAATATTTGCTTGGTATGATTATGGTGTGACCAGGTCGTCTATTACCCAATATACAAGTATGAAACACTCCGAACTACATTCCACACTACGTTTGAAAATTTTATTCCCCTACGAATAAGTTGGAGGTTTTCCGCTCCAACTTTCCTCAACTTGTCCATATCCAACGTCTTCTCTCTTTCCTGGGATTTCACATTGCAGCCTTACCAGAAGTTTTGTATAATTGTGATGAACTGTCCCTTTGTAAGTTTTTACGCAAATTCATAATTATGTTCGTTTTGCACGCAAGGATATAATCTTATCTTGTAACTATGTATCTTTAAACAGTTAGTGGTCCAGGTTAAGAGGTCGCAATCAAAGACGCTAAGATTTGAATCCCTGTCACACCGCTTTGAGTTTACTAACTAGATATTATACACAATTACCGTAAGCAATGCGACGAGTTCCTTGAACATTGCATTAATTAAGTAAAATGAACATAATAATGTTTTTACAGTGCATGTAATCATATTCTTTTCTGTAATGTAGATACAATAAATAATAGGATTGTACTCATCATGTTTTTTATAAGTCAGTAGATAATATTAATATCTGAAAATTTCGTGCGGGTCGCTCGGTACACTAACATTCTCCACTTGATTTTTATAATTAGTTTGTTGTTTTTCATCATCATCAGCCTATCTCAGTCCACTGCTGGACATAGGCCTCCACCAACGAGCGCCATCGCGCCCTGTCTTCGGCTTGTCGCATCCAGCATCTGCCTTGTTGTTTTTACTGGTGCTGAATAGGCGTTTGTTTCTACCCTTATGTGCCAAGTTATTGGTTTATTCTTGCTTGTTTCTCTATGTCATAGAATTAGTAGAATAAAGGGCCAATGTAGAATAAAAAAATACGAAAATACTTTCTATTTTAAATCATTTTTGTTGTAGAGCACAAGTGATTGCAATGAATCTAAACTTACTGCAATGGAATTGTGGTCAGAAATATTTTTTTGAGCAAATAAATGCATTATTGATATTAGTTTGAATTCTCATCTTGCTTTTATATAGAATTTACAATTTTATGAACGGACAACGTGCAAAAATCCCATTTGGCATATGAAAATGTGGTGTGTGTGAAACCAAGCTTCGGGACACCGACTACCGTTTACATCTGACCCATTTTCCTAGTCGGAAACAAGCGTTTTCATTTATTTATTACCGTTGCTAGCCATTGGAAAACCATATAAGTAAAATAACTAATAGTTTTGGATTATAACTAATTAGTGGAATAAAGGAGGAAGTGAAAACGTACTATTTTGAAGTATACAACTTTGAAATAAAAAAAATGGTTACAAGCAACGGCGCTGGCTTCATTCAAAAATAAAATTTATATGAATTAGAATTTACGCCTGACTTTATGTAGATGTATACTTTGTTTCTCTAATGTGAAGCGCAGTCTGAAAGTTTAATTTTCTGAGACTATTATTTGTAACACCTGTTATACAATGGATAGTGCGATAATTCTAAATAACATCAATATCCCTTTTCTAATTTTCATGTTGCACACAGTTCTCCTTCCAAGGACATATTTTGCCACGCTGCCCAAGACTGGATTGGCAGACTTCCAACGAACGCCTTGGACAGTATTAAGGAGATATTTAAGAGCTGCAGGTTTCCTCATTATGCATCCCTCAGCGTTATATCAAATGATATTAAATTTTCAAACACATATTTATTTGAAATGCTGAATTCTGTGTCACTACGGTATCACTGCATATTTTTATCTTCGCACTTGAGCTACAAAAATACGATAATACCTGACCAGGTTTTCAAATTCAGGATCTTGATCATGAGTCGCGCTTGCAACTGCTCAAACAACAAGGCAGTCGATTCATTGATATCATTGCAATTTTAATTTCTGAATGTTCTTGTTCATCACGCGATATATAATTTTGTATAAAACGGTTCATTTTGTCAAGACGTTATCAAGCCGGCGTAGTGCCTCCAGGAGGAGATGAGAAATTAAACCGTTTACTTTGATATATCGCTCTTAAACTTGCCGATAAGTCACTGCGGAGATCGGCTCCGAACGGTTCCCGGTATAAAGTTATCTATCGCCCCGAGACACCGAGCGGGCCCTCGCGACGGCCACACGCTATGTTACTTGCTCCACTTAGCTTCCTTCTAAACGTTTTAACAATGCGACCGTCTGCGCTTTCATTACTTCAATAATCTAAGCAAACCTTTCATATTAACTAAGTCGTTCGTTTCACGTTCAGAGACAACTGTACATTTAGAGTTTTGTACCCAATGGTACCTAAAACCCTGTTATTATGTAGGTAATAGACAAAGTGAGTCATCAAAAAGTGATTAACAACGTAGTAAACAATCAAAAAGAAGTTAGACACCTAAAAGGAAAATCTTGTTCGGTGTTCTATTCTAACAAAGTGATTTTTTTACATACACATGTCAGTTCATTATTATATTATTCTAGGTGCTGTCAAGCCGTGTAAGAGTACCAAGCAGATAGTGTCATACAGTACTCAGGATAAACTGCTATCCCAGTGTATCTGGCTTTGTAAAAGCTTTAGAAATGGTGTAGATAAACAAAATTTTTAGGAAAATTTGTTTCTATTGATTTTTAAAAATGCAGAGAGAGAAAAATATAAAAGTTGCGCTGGGAAACTAGAACATTCTAGTAGCTGATAATATAAATGTCTATATGTATCAGGTGCCCATGAAAACCAAGGCACGTCTATCTTGGTCAAATTGATCAGATACTTGCTGATGGGGAGGTAAAAGTCTCCGAAACTGGCCTTGAAATAAAGATTTTAAGGAATGTAGAAAAAGCACGTCAGATCTATAAGGATAAAGATAGTTGCTACCCGAGCTCTCTGTCTACCCTGTAAGGAACATGGCGTGGTATATATTATATAGTTGACAGACTTGAAGGCTTATGTAGGTAAAGCTACGATAACTATGACGGATTATATTATGATTGTGACATCTTGAGATAGTGGTATGTCTACCACACTCACCTCCCCTGACCTCGCAGACGAGGACGAGCTCGTTGCCTTCCTCCAGCGGCCCCACCACGCCAGACACGTCGCGACCAGACTTGTCGTACAGGATCAGCTGGTGCGGTGGTACTGGAACAAAGGAATACAGATTAAAACAAATACAGGTAGTCATATTAAAATTTCAGATATGAAAATATAACTGATATGAATGTAACTGGTTGGTCCAATGGTTATTTAAACTGATTGCTGAGCTGGGGTGGTGGACTCGAGTTTTATTCATGACAAATGATTGTGTGATGACAAATATTTGCTCTGTAGTTGCTAGCTGCCAAGAGTTTTTTATTTGTTTAAATAAAAAATTTCAAAACTTTGGCAATCTACACCTAGGTACTAATGGGCGTCACCGACATTCGTTTAACGTCCATACTGATGACTGTGTCCGACATATACACATACATATGTACATACATGCATATATATATTCTATGACTATTATTATAATTCCAGTCATAAGAAAAGTACTTGACTGCCTCGTTAGTCGAGCGGTTGCAAGCGCGACTGCCGATCGGAAGGCCTTGGGTTCAAATCCCGGCTCGGGTGCTATTGGATTTATCTAATTTAGAATTTCTAGTAGTGACTCGGAGTGTGGATTGTGCCCGGTGTATGGCAATAGGCTCACCACCTAATCCATGGGACGTAAACGTAACTGGTTAAATGTGGAAGTGTACAACACTCCTCTGCCTACCCTTTCGGGGATTACAGGCGTGATGTTACGTTAAGTCTATTTTATTATCAAAACTCTGTTTCTCTTTCCTTATTTCACCTAATATATTATTGTAGGTATTTTATTAATTATATATAACATATTAATATATCTGCGGGCGATTCGCGACGGTCTAGTTTTATTACTTACGCTTATATACCCGTGTATACAGTCTGCCTAAGTCCACTGCTGGACATAGGACCTTCTCTGAGGGATCTTGCCCTTAATCCATGTTAGGCTTGCCAGTTGGGGATCGCTTAAAGATACATGAAATTGTAATTATTCGGATAAAAATACAAAATGTGACAACCTGCATACGGAGTAATTCTAACAAAAGTCTCCTAATAAAAGAACACGTTTAACCGCGTTTGAACGTGGCGGCACTGACGAGTTACTTTACTTCATTCATAGGTTAGAACGCTTTAGCGGCGAACAGAACGCCGCTACACGTCATACAAGACCCCCCGGTCCCTTAAGGGTAGCAAGTGTTACCAACGATAAAGCCTTTTCTTATGAATACTTGCACGCTACAACCGTTTATTCACACCTGGTAAGGGCTAGGATGACCATGGTCATATCATATTATTCTCGAGATTATTGTACAAAATCTTACAAAAATTATGCGCAATAACAGTGAAATATGACAAATCCTTATCTTAAGTAAACCGAGAATTTTACATTACTCATAATTGAAAAACAGAGCAGTTTCCTTATAACACAAAGTAAGAGAGTATGTATCTAACGATGATGACATTGACTTGAGGCGTAGAGGTGGAAATTACGATTAAATCTCTCTTTTTACGATTACATTTCGTACCATCTCGTCTGACGATATCATGCGCCCAGTTAAGTATCAAATTATGGCATCGGAGCAGCGAATGTACAGATTCGATACTAAAAAGCAAACGGTAAAGGCGGAAGGGGTCGTGTGTGCCCGCCGCAAACTGCGGCTCGGAAGGTAGCGAGCACAATGGAGCGGCATTGTGCTCAGATGCGGGCTACAAAAAACATGGGACGGGTATTATTGGAGGCTTTTCACCCCCAATTGCGGCGAAGACTATAGTGATTGGGGTGCTGTCATCGGCTTACACATTGAACGCTTATCGCGGCGGGTAGCCTTTTTGTCGCAACTCGCCGAGCGCGCGCTACACCTAACCGATTATTGTTTTAGTTCTCAGCGGTGACTACTTACCAATTCATATTAATTTATGTATGAAAGCACGAATAACTTAGTGGTTTACAGTTCAGCCTCCTATTCTGCGGGTTTTATGTTCAAATCTTGGCGCGTCTCTTTATTAAATGTGCGCTGTAAGATTAAATATCTCTTGCTGTAACGGTGAAGGAAAACATCCCGCACTGCGGGGGAGAAGTCTGCCAACATGTACCTGGATAGTGGTGGCAGACTGGCCTTAATTCTTCTCATTCTGAGAGGGCCCTATGTCCAACAGTGGAACGTTAAAAGGGTTTATGGTGATTACCAGCGTTATAGGTTTCCAGTCAATTGTGTACTGTGCTACGTATGCTTGCTATATGAACTGTACAATTTTTCATAAATAATTGAAATGCAATCGTTCTCTAAGTGATTTTTATATCTTCTCATAATAATATCAAATCAGGTTAGTTTTCCTTTTGAATAATATATCGAATGGTTTTCATCAAAGCACATGTTATGCCAGAGATGTGCCGAAAAATTCAATTTCATGTCAATTTCAATTCAATTCTATGTAAAAGTACAAAGCAATTTTATGCACGACGGAGGCCAGGTTGGTATGAGTCACAATAAATATTCGTACGAAAATCAATGTTTTATAAATGTAGGTTCAGTTTTTAGTAGGATAAAATCGGGCAGAGATTAAAATGACTGCGACGTTATTTTTAATTCTTTGCTGGTTATTCAGCTTTGATGTGAGCCGTCTTTCAAGTTGGCTGGCAGGTGGTCGCTCCCGACTATTACGTTAACGAAGTTATGTAACAACCAGATCGCTTGCTTTATCGCCTTATACCGCAGGTCCTCCTTCACGAGATTGCATTCAAATTGTAATTAAATTATATTCAGGTTTAAATATCGCTTCTCGTAATAGTAGGTACACTAAAACAAAAAAACGTAATAGTCGGTACACTAACACATTTGGCCAACGTGACAGACTATAGCCTTGATTTCTTTAATCTAAAAAGCAAGCCTATTGCTTACATTTAATACAGAAATTATTGCATACATTAATATAATCAAAGACACGCGAAAAATGGTATGGTTAGATCTGTAAGTATTGATTTAAACCGTGCATAATAGGGTAATATTAATTTCGTTTCACGAGTCCAAAATATCCTTAATAGCCATCTTCTATAATAACGGGTTTTGTTTCCAAGGTGCGGTTACAAAAAAGTGGGTGCCGGCTTGAATGCGACGTTTTCGATCCCCAATTGTAGGGACGGTAATGGAGGGTCACGGTGCCATCATTTTGGTTTTTTGATGGCTTTTATTGTTACTCCTTTTTAGTTCAATACAGTATGAAATTGAGGTCAAATGATTTAATGTTAGGAACATTCACTTAAATATCTTCATGAATACCTGCAGTGTTAATATTACTAAATGAGATGACAATACCTGGCACACGTGGCTGAAGAGTGTGACGTAGAAGCACGTGGAATCAAATATGTATGTCTAGTATGTCACTCAGTGACATAATAAACAAAATGATATGACATTAAAAAAAATTGTCCTAATGTAAGTTTAAATTCATACCAGAATCTGAGTGAAACTTATATTAGTTGTTTAATATAAGAATATGTGCTAAGATGACTTTTTGTGGTAATTTTATATGTCTATACATGTATCCGTAAAATTCAAATGTCGGTTTAGTATCGGTTTTCAAAACAAGTGTTGTAGTCACACGAACTATTTAGTAGGCATTGCGTTCGGACGGTTTCGTTAGTAATCATTACGGGGTTGACCGTTTGAGAAAGGTTTTAGTATTATTGCCAAATCGATTCCGTAAAATCCAATATAGATTTAAGATTAAGCAGCGGTGCCCTAGTTTTGCCATTAGTTAGTTTTATCTTAATATTGTATAGTTTATAGAGTTATTAGGGTGCAAAGTGCACGCGGTGCCGTCTGTTACTCGGTTAGGTTTTAGAAAAGGATAATCAAGAAAAGAAATGTTTTAAAATATGTTGTTCAATACTGTACATATATTTAACTATAAAAGTAACACATCAAGCCTGTAATCTCCGACGTGGTAGGCAGAGGAGTGTAGTACAATCCCAGGTTTCACTAACTACGTTAATTGTTTCACCTTGTAATAGGAGATGGGCCTATAGTCAAGGACATCTGCCAGCTAAACGAGTCACATACTCGCGCTTGTAGCTATTCGACCAACGAGGCACTCATAACTGTACAATTAATTATAAAAGATGCTCATTCATACACACAAATGGTTACAACACATACCTACCTTATAAGAAATATCAAATATGTATATTATGTCAATCATATTTGAAAGAAAGGACAGAAACCGATAATTGTTGATAAAGTTACCAATAACGTCTATTAATTTTTTGCCAATATAAAAGTTAAATTATTACAAGGTAAGCTTATCACAATATAAAGCAGCCACGGCCGCAGGGTGTAGGTTTTAATCAAGTGTTGTAGTTTTGCCGTTCCGACTATTTAGTAGTCAGTGCGGCCAGACCCTTTCGTTAGTAGTCATTACACGGGTTAGACTACAATTTCAGTGTGGCCCAACGACATCCAATTTTGGTTAAATCGAACGTGTTCCAAATTCACACATACTTTTACGTGCGGTACCTTTCGTGGAAAGAAAAAAAAATCTGTAATATTCAACTCGAACCTATGTACGTAAATAAATACAAAAGAAATACCTATCTATAATTAAAAAAGAGAAGTATTCTATAAACTACGTTCTCATTTTTTATATTTTTTACAATAAACAGACTTAATTATATCGTAATTATATTGTTTTCAGCCATTGTAACATCACTGCCCGTTGGCGACACCTTAATATGATACTCACAAATAAAAGAGTTTCGACAAAATGTTCCACACAGCGACTGCTCACATTCAAACTGGACGCCACAACATTCTATAATTCGCCGACTGTAGTGACGGCGTGCACTTTAACAATATATATTATGTAAATATAATTTGCGTAACGCAGCCAGCGCCCCCAAATAAAACATAAATCGTTATTAGTGTCATTATTATAACTGCCAGCCAGTGCTGAACGCTTAACCTCAATAATTTCATCCATAACACGAATTCTAATAAACATTTATATAGCGTAGATGTAAAATAATTTCTAATCATCATTATTTCTAACTAGTGCTGCCTCCCGGGGCTGCGGTGAAAGGGGAATGGAAAAACAGAGGACCGTGGGTTCTGGCAACGTTTAGGGGAAGCCATTATCCAGCAGACGACGTCTGTGGCCTGAATGGCGATGCATGTAACGAGTGATTCTTATTCTAATAAAATTCGAACCTATTCTATTTTTCCTATTATGACTACGTATTGGTAATTCTAATATTAATATTTTATTATTATCTTTCGATGGAGTAGGGCATAACTAGAAGTGTACAACAATAATTGATCTCCTTTCCAATCGCGACAGCAATCACCATAACACCTTATCCATGAACTCTTTCTCCTATTTCAGACACTTAATAGCAATATACGGCACGTATGAGCTATAGATGAGGTACAGGTGCGTACGCAATGATCGGCGCGGTGCTTATATTGTCGAGCGGCGCTCATATACACTAACATGGCGTTGATGGGCCGATAAATTGCCTGGCTGAGACTACAGTAGGAATTATGGCCACTGAATTATGCATCAACCGTAACACGCCAGCGGCTGTAAAACTGAGTCCCGATGGAGAGCGCTCGAGTTGCCACTATTTGTACACAAATTGCTCCAGTTTATTGCAAGTTCGCGTTTATGCACGACAACTTTACGAGTTTCGACACCCACTTCTTATACGACTCGAAAATTTGTCCATACCCGAAGCTATAACCTAAAAGTACATTCGTTTTACGACGTCCGGCGAGGGGAGCTCTATTGCCGGCAAGCGTAAGGTCCTATATGGCGAGGTGGTCGACGCGTTCGTGTTTAGGCGCGTACTAGACCCTATTCCTCAGCGCCACTTACTGCCAACGACTCGGTGCTCGTAGATAATGGTTGTTCTGACACATTAACATGTAGCCTGATTTTTAAATGTTATGGTGATAGGATATATTCGCAAACACGTTTATGGTGAAAATTAATACAAACATATAATCACGCCCGTAATAATCGAACAGGTAGGCACACTAGTGTAGTACACTCTACGTTTAACGAGTTACGTTATACGTTGTGTCGTGTAATAAGTGTTGAGCCCATCGCCATTAGCTGTTATGTTTGCCACCACTCCACCAACGAAGCAGTCAAAACATAAATACAATTAGGTGCTTAAAATACTTCGTTCCTTATTATAAAACATATATGTGTATATTTGTATGTGTAATATGTATTTGTATGTACGTAGGTGTATATTTGTATGTATATTTATTTTGTATGTATCTATGATTTTTTATTATATGTATATTGGTATATTAGATATATATATATATATATATTAATAAATTAATATTAAAGTGCACGCTAAATTTGTCCCAATTTACGAATCTTCTTTC